>CAAKHF010000959.1:1499-13163 GCA_901007745.1 Hippocampus kuda | reverse complement strand
GGGGGGGGGGGGGGGGGGGGGGGGGGCGGTCGTGTTTAACAGACAAACGTGCCAAGGAGGTTAATTATGCTTTGTCTGTCTGTGTTTTGCTGTTGTAATTTAAACCGCTGCATCGTTGGCTGTTTCTCTAGTCGTGCGTGTGTGTGCGTGCGTATTACCGTAGATATACTTCTGCCAGCTTCTAGCGCAGAGGTGGCATTTAAAGTGCATTTATAGTGACTTCACTTCCCAAAGTAAACTTCCAAATTAAAAAAAACTATTTTTTTTCAATGAGCGGACCTCACTATGACTGTCACAAGGTGCCTTAGTTCAGTGTTACCCAACCTTTAAGGCGCCAAGACACACATTTTACATCCCCAAAAATCTGATGCCTCATAACAAGCAGTCAGCCAACCACCAGGGGGCGAATGCATCTAACAAGAGAGCAAGACGTGCTGAGAGAAGAAAGCACATCAAAAATCGGAGATGAGGAGCATCATGATAAACAACTCATCTGTTGTCTTGACTTCATATTTGCAAAACAAATGTTGACACAGTTAGCCATTTTTAAATTTTAAACGCTTTGTTACAATTTTAGTTCTTTTTATTTATCATCATTTACTCTTTCAGAGTTTAGTAATATTTACTTTGCACCGACAACTGTTTGTTTGTTAAAAAGTAGTGCAATAAAAATACAGATGTTTTCCTTGCTTGAGGGAAATTGTGATTATAACGAAGGTTACAATATTATAAAATACAATATTACAATATAGATCAAAATAATCATGATTATCATTTTGGCCATAAACATGCAGCTCTAACTCATGCCATAGCATCATTCAAAGATATACCCCAAAGTATATAGTACCTTAGTACTAAATATAAAGTACTTCCTGAAATAATGTTGATGTTTGGCAGTAGTAATTCACGATCTGTCACTACGCTGCCAGCAAAGATAGATGAACAAGGTTACATAATTTGTAGTCCAAAAAAAAAGTAGATTAACATAGATACATAATTTGTAGTCCAAAAAAAAAAAAGGTATCATTTTGCATAGCACACCTGATGATTTCCCACAACACACTAATGTGTTGTGGCATAGTGGTTGGGAATCACTGCCTTAGTGGATTCAACTTTAGTCTGTGTGTGTGTGTGTGTGTGTGTGTGTGTGTGTGTGTGTGTGTGTGTGTGTGTTTACCAAAACTGCCTTTATGAGTTTTTATTATTCATAATAATTAATTAAACTTGATTTTAGAACCTCTCTATTTATGTGTATCATCGATGTGGTATTTGCCTTGTATTAAAATGAATTAAGAACACTTAAGTGTCTTATTTGCACTCGCGAATTAGCCAAAACGTTAAAAGTCCCAGGCATGACATTGATCTCTTAGATTTTTCCTAAACTGTATATTGTGGCCACAATTTAGATTCTCCCTCACAACTGTGACATCTTTGGGTGTTCATAAGCCGCGATGTTTTCGCTTCCATTTTTTTACACTGTGATGCCATAGACAAATACCTGTCCTGGACCAAAAATAACATGTTCAAAATAGTGTACACGATAAGCACCTGCATTTAAAAAAAAACAAAAAAAACTGCCATAGATATGAATATATGGATCTGACATTAGTTTTGGAGCTGCGTGCATACAATGACGCTAAGCTAAGGTCTATGCTTTCTATTACCTTTGTTGGACAGTCGCCCCTGCCAACATGGCCGCCACATTAGCATGCTCTTAGTCTGCTCTATTCTACCATAAATCTGTTTGGCTACGACGGAAAAGTAGAGCAAGCCAGAAACACCCGATCAGTCTTTGTGGCTAATTGCGAGCCAATTCTAAAACTAATTGACTTTGAAACACCACTGGACACGATTTTCTGTCCGTTGCATCCAGGGTCGGATGGTTCCGGGTCCCTTAAATCGAGGTTCAACTGTATGAACATGAATCATTCCTGGACAGTTGGTTATATGCATCGAGGTATGATGTTGCATTTTAAACACTATATTGTCTTTTTGTCAGGCGCTGCATATCAGCTAGTGTTGTACCAGAGAAGTGAGGGCAGTTCCATGACTGAGGATAGCGCTACGCAGCCGACGGGAGATAGGGTCATGCTGATTGGTCTCAATTCTTTGAACCATGAGGGACAAGCGCTCGGCTGCAAGTCGTCGGAAGTCACCAGCCGAGCCCTTAGCATGACTCGGCACGACGACGGCTCCTCCTGTGCGTGGAGGAACATTACCAGTCTGATCAGGAGACTCATGTATGGTCACTGCGACACGCATATGTGACCTCCCACTTAGGGAATGTGGGGAGTGTAGTTAGGCAGTCATTTGTGATTCTTTTTTTTTTAAGTATTTTTTTTCTTGTAGATCGCAACTTAAGATCAACGGAATCGTTCACAAGTCATGTACCTTCCGTCACCTTGGTACTGGTGCGTCCTCCCGCATTCCAAAAACTTGCAATGTTGGGTTTAAGACGCAATATGATGCATAGTAAAATACAGTAACCCTCCGCTATTTACAGGCAATAGAAACTGGCCACTGACATGAATAAGAAAAAACACAATTTAAAAAATGGTTCTCATTGACTATAGAAATCATTCAAAGCCGTGATTTCCAGTGTGTTACGTGCACTGCTAGTGGGACGTGTGCTCCATGAAACCATTGAATCTCAAAACGGCATTTTACAAACAAGTGCAGCACTTTAGGAATAACCAGTGGATTAACTAATGGAATTCTATTTTATTAAGTACAACACATTTGCATGATAATCTGAGACCACTTTAGATTTTCTTTTTTTTTAGCAGCACACCATTTTACCTTAATCATTTCTGAATCATTTCTGATATATCCTGAAGCCTGCTTTGTGCTACTTTTTTAAGTACTGGCCATGGGGAGGTAAGTATTTTTTGAGGTTGTACTTCGGGTGACAAGTTTGCAAATCACTGGTTTAAAGCGTGAATAACAGTACAAACTAATAACTAGGTGAGATTTACAGGGATAGAACGCTGTTAAATCTCGGTAGGGGGCGCAACAAACCTTTGTCTCTTTTTTTTTTGTACTTGTGTATGACTACTCGCCCCAAAGTCATCTCGGACATACTCCCAACTCATCCCCAACCCTAATGAGGACGAGCTATATAAAACGGAATGACGGAGGGAGCAACAATGACCAACAGAATTGCTCCGAAGTGACAAAAGTGTTGAACCATTTCCACTGCAGTTGTCAAACAGCAAGCCAACACTTCAACACTTCATATTGGTCAGTGAAGATATCTGAGCCATTTGACTTTGAATTCCTTTCAGTGTCTGTCACATGACCAATGGACCATAATTTTATTGGCCAGATATTGGTTGAAGTGAAAATTGATTTATTGTCTCTAACCTTTTCATTTTGAATTTGAATGTCGACTTTGAAGATTTTTGCACTGACATTTTTACGATTTTTATTTATAATAAATGTAAAACACGTTGATAAAAACAACTGTTGAAAATTTATATTGAGAATCAAAAAAATTACACTTTGATGCCTGCAAGCCACATTTCCGGGATAAATAAATGTTTTAACCTATCAAGAGAAGCCTATTTTTCTGTCCACCAATAGGAGACCAGCTCACCACAACATTGGAAGGATCGTTCGTGTCTGTTTACTTAGAAAAGCAAACATGGTTTGATTTTGCGTACTAATATAGTACCCTAACTTTCACACTATGCTCCCGCATTGGAGCAAGTCGCTGCTGTCTGAAGTAAACGTTGCAACTTTGCTCGTCTTCGTCGTTGTGTATTTGTCTCTTCACTACCACCTAAAACGCCGCCACCGTCGTCTGGCTAACATACCCCCGGGTCCCAAGCCCCTGCCGATAGTGGGCAATTTCGGCGTTTTTCTCATCCCATCGTTCATCCGGAGGAGGTTCCGGAACGCGTCGAAGCCGAGCTCGACACCAGTGGAGGCGCTGACGGAGCAAGCGGCGATCTACGGCGAAGTGTTCAGCCTGTTTGTTGGTACGCAGCTTATAGTGGTGTTGAACGGCTATGACGTCATCAGAGACGCTTTCCTCCACCATCCTCAAGTGTTTTCAGACAGGCCGGACATCCCTGCGGTTACCATCATGACCAAACGCAAAGGTGCGTAATTCATGGAATGAATGTATTCGTATTCCAAAAGTTTTACTAATTTACTGAATTTCGTGATGATTCCTGACATTTAATGACATTGTTTCATGAACTCTTTAATGACTTAATAGCATTTATTTTATTGGATTATTGATTCAAGGACATTTTCAGTTATTCAATATATATTTTTTACTTTATTGCATTTTAAAATGACTCACTGAATTAGTGACTTTAATGTAAAAGTTAAATGATTATGACATTTTTAGTTATTTAATGGTATTGTTTAGTTGTTTACGCCTTTGTAAATTGTAAATGTAACAGCATATTGAATAGTTTAATTTTGTTTTTATTTAATTACAGAGGTGCAATGATTAATCAGCAACTATCAATTATCAAATGAAACAATTATTTTTGATAATAATATATCGATACACTCAGAATGTAAGCCTCAGCAGGAAATTTCTCAGATTTTTCTTTTGTAGTCCACCGTGAAATCAGACTTACTCCCTTTGGCATTTTTTCGTTTATTGACTTTTTTAATGGCATTAGTTTCTTCAATTGTATTTTTAATGCTTTAATGAGTGTCTATAGTCATGAAGCTGGATGTAACTTGGGAAGTAACTTGCTTCAGTACTAAATCTTCCCTGTTGACAACCATCTACGTCACCGCCACAACCAAGGTATCGTCTTTGCGCCGTATGGGCCGGTGTGGAGAAAGCACCGGAAGTTCTGCCATGCCTCCCTTCGAAACTTCGGTGTGGGGAAGCTTAGCCTGGAGCCGTGCATCCTCCAAGGCCTGGCGACGGTCAAAAGTGAGCTTCTGCGACTACGTCAGGAAGTTGGCAAGGGCGGCATGGACTTGACGCCGCTGGTCAGCAACGCCGTCTCCAATGTCATCTGCTCTTTGGCCCTGGGCGAGCGCTTCCCCCAAGACGACCACCAGTTCGGGACCCTGCTGGGCCTGATGGTACAAGGCCTGGAGCTGTGCGTTAACAGCCCCGCCGTCCTCATCAACGTCTTCCCACCACTCTACCACTTGCCCTTTGGCGCCTTCGGGGAGCTCCGGCGTGTGGAGCGCGACATCACCGCCTTTCTGAAGAGGATCATCGCTAAGCACCGCGACACGCTGGACCCAGAGAACCCCAGAGATTTAGTGGACATGTACTTGGTGGAGATAGCAAGCCAGAGAGCTGCGGGTGTGGAAGACAGCAGCTTCAATGAGGACTACCTCTTCTACATCATTGGGGATCTCTTCATCGCCGGCACTGACACCACCACCAACTCTCTTCTGTGGATCTTGCTCTACATGGCCGTGCATACTCACGTCCAAGGTAAAAAAAAAAAAAAAAACAACAACAACCAACAGAATCAGCAACCAGGTGGCTTCCACGGGAATAGTGTTTCCATGCTATTTGCAAATAACAAAAATCCTCTAGTAAATGACACCCCTTAAAGGCCTAATTTATCTTAAAACGCCATTCCACATTGAAATGAATGGGAATTTCATTAATCCGTCCTAGTGTGTTTTTTGATCAAAGAAATAGCACTCTAGGCAAGGGATAGACAACTTAAATACAGTACTGGAAGGGGCCACAATTTTCCATCACTGCTTCTGACACTACCAAGAACTAAGCGGAGGCACAGAGGGATCGATCCCAGGTGTACTGTTACCCTAATTAAGTTAAGAAGTTAACAAAATGAATGGAAAAATTAAGATAATAACATTTTTGCTTTTACCGTGGATTCAGACAAGGTCCAGGCAGAGGTGGACAAGGTGGTGGGACCATGCCGTGTTCCGTCTCTGACTGACCGGGGTCGTTTGCCCTTTACCGAAGCCACCATCATGGAGGTCCAGAGGCTGACCTCCGTGGTTCCGCTGGGAATTCCACACATGGCATCAAAGACCACAGGTGACATCATATGACAACAAATCGTGCCGACTTTTTATTTTGTTTTTTGTTGTTGTTGCTTTTTTACCTGTGCCAACGACATAAGAATGCGCTTTGTGTGTGCAACTTCCGTTTTTTTTTACTGGGTCCTATTTTAGCAACACACTTTTGTATATGTATAAGGTTTTCTCTGACCAATCAACCAATTAGAGGACATAAAAATGCTGAAGTAATCGAAGGCCAGTGCTCTTGGCCCTGTGAGATTAATTTGAAATCTGATTCATCAAACAGTCACAATGACTATAGTTGAAGATACTGAGAAGGCCTTGCTGGCCCCGAAAGCTGAGTAGTTTCACTTGATTTTTAAGTTATTGTTACTTTTATGCAACACATTTGCAGACTTCCGAGGTTTCACGATTCCGGAAGGAACGGTACTCCTGCCCAACCTGTGGTCTGTCCATCGAGACCCCGCCGTGTGGGACCAACCCGATAGCTTCAGGCCTCAGCGCTTCCTGGATGATGAGGGCCAGGTGGCCAGAAAGGAGTGCTTCATGCCTTTTGGGATCGGTACCTTACGCATCCTACATGGCAAATCTGCGTGTGAATTTATGTAATTTTCTATTCTCTCTCTCTCTCCTGGGTGTCAGGTCGCAGGGTGTGCATGGGCGAGCAGCTGGCCAAAATGGAGCTCTTCCTCATGGTCACCGGCCTACTGCAGGCCTTCACCTTCCGACTGCCGGACGGAACGCCGCCGCCACCCATGCATGGACGTTTCGGACTGACGCTGGCGCCGTGTCCCTTCACCGTGTCAGTCAGCCCTCGTGGGTGAAATCAGCCGATTGGATGTCCACAAAGGCAAACAGTGCAATATATTGTTCATACAAAGTCACTAGACACTTTATTGGGTACACTATCGGTACAGTATCATTTTGGGTTAGTACTGTAACGCTGGGGATAACAAAAATGCTGGTTGTTTATTCACAGTTAAATGAACAAAGCCTGGTGATACATTGTTCACCTGGTCACTCATAAACCATGGAAACTACATTTCACCTCGCGTGCGAAAATCACTTTTGTAGGCCAGGAAACATGAGCAACAAGCATCCGTCTCCCAGCATCTCTGTGCACTAACTAGCGGATCTGTAGCCCCTCGTTAGTGGGAGTTCTTTTTACTAGTTTCCCCAATGTGTTACAATACACTACGCACATTTTTAAGTGTTATTTCAATTAAAACAAATATAATTGACACCATGGTGCCCATAAATCATGAGAAACGTGGATCGGTGCGGTTTTGCTGCTGTTTTTTTTTCATACAATCTGTATTGAACATGTTACAAACGAATATATCAATACACATATGAAAAAAAGAATAGCCAAGGGCATGTATTTTAAATAAAAACATTCCATAAAGAACATAAAGCAACAGTCTTCTTTGCCGTATTTGGAATCCAAATGGTATTCCTACCTATACTGTTTGCTCTCCGCCTCAAAAATCAACGTTTTCAGTGACTACATTCTGTAAATTAAATTTTGCTCCGATAATTTTAGAAGACTTCCGGTTTTTTTCCTCCGACTCTGCGTTGCCTCGGCTGGCCCGTCGGCACCTGTTACGTGGCGTCATCAATGTGTGTCAAAAGTCACACAGGCGGAGAAGCGCCTGGCGTCACGTGACCAGCAACCGTCCTGTTAGCTTCCAGTAGGTGGCTAGCTACTTGTAGTTGTCATGGCGTTCTTCGGGCACCATATGTGCAGAGCTTTCTCCTCATCGGCCTTCAGGAGTGTGGCCATCAAGCATGTGGTCATTATCGGCGGAGGACAAATGGGTGCGGGAATCGCTCAGGTGAGCCGAAAAAGTTTCGAGTGTTAACCCAGCGGCTACGTGGCTAACCGATTGTCACCGAGAGCCTGGTGACCTCACGAAGACTGTCACCGGGATACTAACGTGCAAATTAAAGTATTTGTTGTTATTTATGCTGCAGTTTATTCAACATTTGCCTCCCTTGAAATGTGACAATATATGTCGTTCAATGAACTCACCTAGCCAAGTTCACTTTAACTGCAGTTGAATGTTTGGCCAGCAGATGTCGCCGCCGGCTTGCTTTGTGCCCGCTTAGGAAACACGTAACTAAAAGTCAATCATTTTCTTATGTTCTTGAGTTTTTGCTTGTATGGGCCAAATTCACCCTCAAGATTCCAGGCTGAAGGTGGTGGGACTAAAAATAGGTATTTCACAGTCGAACTGTCGACTTCATCAATAAATTGTTATATATATTGTTCTGGAGGGACATAATATGAAAAATTAATTTTTAATTGTTAATCATTTGTTCTTTAGAGTGCCTGCCCAGCCGTCAATTATGCCAATTATGTAGGTAGGCATAAAAAATAACCACTGCTGCTTACATACGATGACATTTAAAAAGACACATAAAAAGAGCAAAACATATTGCTATGTTTTGTGCTGAGTCAAAACTGAAAAACAAAATGTATTACATGTCCTCTTATGAAATATAATTTCAAATAGGCGAACTGCTGTTTACGGTAAAATGTCGAAAAGAAAACGCAGCATCATATGTGCATTCTTTTGCCCAAAAACTCCTTGAATGTTTGCGTTAGGTCGCTGCGTCGACAGGCCACCAAGTGACGCTGGTGGACACGTCAGATGCCATCTTGACGAAGGCGGTCAAGGGCATTGAGGCGAGCTTGAAGAGAGTGGTGAAGAAAAAGTTTGCTGACAAGCCTGAGGTTAGTAGCCTGATCATGGCGAAAGAGCAGAGCTGCAACTAGTTTACCGAATGCGTTCATATTTTCTTTCTAGGCGGGTGAGGCGTTCATTGAGAAAGCTCTGCGCAACGTGTCCATCGCTACAGACGCCGGCGCTGCTGTCCAGAGCGCAGACCTCGCGTTAGAGGCCATCGTGGAAAACCTGAAAGTCAAACAGGATCTTTTCAGCGTGCTTGATAAGGCTGCGCCGGCGTAAGCGTTGCAACCTTAAGGGCTTCCTGTGCGTTTTTTCCTTCTAAAGCTGCAAAAACACGATTGAGTTATAAGTGGTCGTTAAAGGAATGGAGTGTTCACACCATGTTTAAAAAAAAAAGTATGTGTCAACCGAATCTGTTTATTATTTAAATGTGAGCAAGCTTGCCACATTATTGAATTTTTTTTGTTTATATGTACCTGAACTGTGCTGGTCCATTTTAAGTCGTTTAGGTGTCGGTAGCACTCTTCTTTCTTTCTCCTGCTCTTTCTTCAATCCAATTTCTGTCTGACTTTCAGACACACCATATTTGCCAGCAATACTTCGTCGCTGCCCATTGGCGACATCGCGAGCGCCACCTCCAGACTGGACCGCTTTGGTGGCCTGCATTTCTTCAACCCGGTCCCCATGATGAAACTCGTCGAGGTACCGCAACACACAACCTAACGAAATGTTGTTTATTCGCCTCACAATGGGGATATTTAATCTGATACCGTCTGCATTTAACAAATTAAAAATGACCTCTATATGAGAACATTACAACAAATCTATTTTTGTTTGACCAAAATTGAACATTTAATGCAGTACCTCCGCGTGGATGATGTCACTGTTCCACCCCCACCAGGTCATCGGAACATCCGCCACGAGCCAGGAGACGTTCGATTCCCTGATGTACTTTAGCAAAGCGCTGGGCAAAACGAGCGTGTCCTGCAAGGTAGGACGGAAGGAAAGACGGGGAAGGTCGACATCTTTACTCCAGTGAGGAAAGTAAATGGCAACGCTAGCCGGTTAACCGACACGCTTCTGTTCAGGACACACCAGGATTCATCGTGAACCGTTTGCTCGTCCCCTACATGTTGGAGGCCGTTCGTCTGCATGAGAGAGGTAGGAAACCGCTCTTCCGAACTTGGATCTATGCATGTATGCCGATGTCAAACTATGCCCCCGCCCACCGTCCCGCTGCAGTGTTTTGAAAAAAAGATGTTGCGCATAAGTCACGACAGTGGACACTTGCGTGTCATGGAAGGTCACGTGATTGCAGGTCACGGGTCCAAAGAAGACATTGACGTGGCTATGAAGCTCGGTGCTGGTTATCCAATGGGACCCTTTGAGCTGCTGGACTATGTGGGTTTAGATACAGCCAAGTTCATTTTAGATGGTGAGTCAAAATGTTGCTTTTGCAAGACGACAAATGAATCTGGGCTCGGGTTGACAAATTTGTGTTGTGATCAGGTTGGAGCGCCATGGAGCCAACTAATCCTCTCTTTAGCCCGAGCCCTTTGCTCAACAAGCTGGTCGCAGATGGAAAGTTTGGCAAAAAAACGGGAGAAGGATTCTACAAGTACAAGTAGCTTCACTTTTGTTAGGAATGGCGACAGCAGCGGAAGCAGACCGATGAATAAGTACCGGTACAATGTTGCTGTGATGATAATGTGACTCACGATAATGCTGTGTGCCTTTTTCCCTGAATAATGATGAGATTAGCACTACCAAAACTGTGCTAACTGTGGATCATAAATAAACACGGGGGGGGGGGATTATTTTTGTCAATTACCAATTGTTTTTTTTTTTGTATTTGAACAATGAAAACTATTTCACACTCTTGAAGTAATATTTGAAAAGCATGACTTTTTGGCGATCGTCAGAGAATGCCCTGCCATTCCTGAAGTGAACACAGGGGGTGCTGTTGCTTTTGAAATGAGAACGGAAGACTCGCTTAATGAAGCTTAAATTGTTTTATGTCAACTTTTCACACAAATGATTAGTTATACACTCAATCTGACTCATTTTCACTCGTGTCCCAAGTTTGGTATTACCGAGCGCTCCACATATTCGTATGTACAGTGGTGCCTTAAGATATGAGCCATCAATCTGATTGCTTGCTCTGACTTGCGAGTGTAAACTTGGGATACGAGCCAGGTGGGACTCAACTCACTTCACCCCAAGCGTCAGTGGTGACAGATAAAATGTGTGAAAGGTCTGTGCATCGACTGTGGCTATTCACATTTTCTGTCGGTCAAACATTTAACGATACAAAGAAATACATAAACGGATGCGAAGTAGACGTTTATCGGTCTGAAAAGGGTTACAAAGCCATTCCTAAAGCATTAGGACGGCAGCGAACAGCGGTGAGAGCGGAACAGTCGTGTCACTTCCCCATCTGTGGCCAGCCTCCGAAAATTAATTAGCACAGCGACCACTCATCCAGGAAGTCACAAAGGAACCCGGGTCAACGTCTAAAAAAGGTCAGTGACTCGACACAAGAAAAAGGCGACAGGGCAAAAATGACATCCATGGGAGAGTTCCCAGCAGAAAATCGCTCGGCATCACCTTTCTGTCGAGAATCCATTGGCCATCTTTAAGATTTCATTGTACCACGCGCAGATTCAGGACACTCTGTACCAGGTGCAGAAAAGCAGCCCCAAGACAGAACTGAGCCTTCTCCGCGTTTCACAGTAGGGACAGTGTTCTTTTTTTTTCTTGGTATGCTCCCTTTTGCTTCTGTGAACATTGAGCTGATGTGCCTTGCCAAAAACGGCCAGTTTTGTCCCGTGTCTGAACTGGCCTGCCACATAGCTCTGATTTTGTCAACACAGCGGGTTTGCCCACCTCTTCATGTCTCCTCGTTTGCACTCTGTGTGTGTGTGTGTGTGTGTGTGTGTGTGTGTGTGCGTGTGTGTGTGTGTGTCTGAGAGAGAGAGAGAGAGAG
>CAAKHF010000954.1:47825-104766 GCA_901007745.1 Hippocampus kuda | reverse complement strand
TATATATATATATATACACATATACATATATATATATATATATATATATATATATATATATATATATATATATATATATATATATATATATATATATATATATATATATATATATATATATACACACACACACACACACACACACACACACACACTCAAACAGTATATATTAGTCCTTTATAAAAAAAATTCTCATAAGCAGCGAATGCACTGCAATGCTGTATGGCCGTAATTTCTGCTCAGGGCAGAACATTTTTGGAGATACATGTATTGTATTGTTTTGTAATGCCGTAGTGCCTATACCTGGAACTGTACATAAACTGATGATAAAGAGCAAAGCAGACTTGATTACAACACATCTAAATAAAAAGGCCATTAACCAAGAAATTGTTTGTGTTTTATGATAAATACAGTGACTGATAAAAATCCACCCATATTTTGGTCACCAACCTAAATGGGGAAGTAGGGCTGATGAAATGCTTTCAGAGATTTTTGGAGGAAAAAAAAATCCCAATATTATATCTTATATATAAAAAATAAAACACGGGTGTGATGTTTGAAAATAAAAGACCATTTATTAACTTTCCTGATGGCCATCTGGTAGAAAAAGCACAGCATCTGATGTAATAATTTAAACACTGTATAAATAAAGCATCACTTGGGAAAAACCAGACAAGGTTCAATCGAAGCAACTGGACTGTTCTTGTTTGATGAAGATGTTTTGCTTTGCCTTACTCAGTTCGAAAACCTGGGTGTGTGGAATCCTTCTAGTCATGCTTTTGGAAAACGAAAACATTCCTGTCTGGTTGTTATGATCAAATATAAGTCTGTTTGATTCGCATTTGTGCCTTTTTTTTTTTTTTTTGAGTGACGACATCCTTTTTTTTTTTTAAATCCACGCCCTAACGTGTTAGTTGACTGGCAGTCCTGACGGCAAACTTGCTAAGGTCGTGTTAAACGATGTGAAGTGTGTTCACATAAGTTCAACACCGCTAAAATAACGTGGAACTCAACAGTAGGGCTGAGAAGTAGCAATCAGTGACGACAAATTCATACGGTTTTGGATATGTGTGTATAAAGTAACTGCAAGCATTTACGGTTTTAACATTTGCATTTGTCAAATCTGTTATTTTTCACTCGACTGACTTCCGCTTTTGGGTGTGATCATTCATGTGATTCTTAACAGAGAGCAGAAACTGTCCAGCTCCTTATGTTTACATTTCCTCATGAAAAAGCATTAGTTGAAGCTGAAGAAGATCAAAACAATGTACGGTGTATGGCTAATGGTTCAGTATTTTATGTCACGTGTATGTGCGCGTGTATTTTTTGTTTTTTCATGTGTTTGCACAATATAGGAAGGAGTAAGGGGCTCAATGTTCAATCCACTTCTGTTAGGCCACAGGGTCTCAGGAATTCTTGACCTCGCTCATGAATCCACTTGTTGGACACTGGAAAAAAAATAAATAAAAAATAGGATCAAAATGTAAATGTTTAAAATGTACAGTGGCTACAAAAAGTCAACATAAAAAAGTGATTTATCTTAGTTTTGGATTTTTATATCTGTATACATGACATCACAAGAAACTAGCATTTGAACAGGAATGTTGAGACTTTTATTTTGTTAGCAAATCATAAAGTGATTGCACATGACCGTTATCGTGACTGTATGTTTGGCATGCATTTGGCAAAAATAAAATAAGTGGGAGCATAAAGAAAAATAATGAACGTTGCTTGAACGTTTGACATTCTTGCACCATCATGCCAACACACAGTTGGTTTCCTCAGGGTAAAAAGGTGATTAAGTAACAGAGCAAAGTTATATGCATAATTACGGCCTCAGAGCCTTTTGTAGTCGATGCTTTTTCGTCTTAAGGTCACTGAAAAGAGCTTTTTGATTTCAGACTTTGCATCCACCCCTCAGCCCACAATCACAGGTGCGCATACCCACGTGACATTGGACAAAATGTTCTTTCCTGAAAGAACGACGCAGTCATGTAACAAAATGTCACCGTAGTGACCCAAATGCAGTACAGTATGTTTATATTGCAAAATACTTTTCCCCCCCGTGGCATACTTGATTGAAGAGGATCAACCTTAACTCACCCCATTTACTTCCCACTAAGACAGGACAGGCTGCATGTCTGGTCCTGTAGTCTCCTTCCCCACTTTTGAAAAGGTTATACCAGAACACGGCTGTTCCCTGTGATGCAAACTTTGATGAGAAACATTCAAGGAGGCTTACAATCAAAATGAGATTTGACACAAGGATCGCAGATTGAAGCGTGAGAGAATGGGAAGTAAGAGCTGTTTACTGCCGCAATATGATGATCTGCATGCACTTTAGGCAGTCGTAGCTTGGAACTGTATTGTTCTTTGCTGCACTGGAAGAGCATAAAACAGTACGTCTGCAAGTCAAGTGAGACCATCGATGATGTCCACATATTCCTGCCAAATGTGATGTTTTTTTCAAATAACTATTCAGTGCAGACAGAGCTCTGGCATGGATCTTTAAGACCATTACTCAATCATACATCACTGCGATGCCTTCAGAAGAGGGACTGTCAGCAAGCAGTTCTGGACTTTTCCAGACAGAACTCAATGATAGCAATACGCGAAGGGCAGTGCCTTCAAGATGAAGCACATGGCATTTGTGTTTT
This sequence comes from Hippocampus kuda, assembly GCA_901007745.1. Lineage (NCBI taxonomy): Eukaryota > Metazoa > Chordata > Actinopteri > Syngnathiformes > Syngnathidae > Hippocampus > Hippocampus kuda. The sequence goes on along the minus strand of CAAKHF010000954.1, from coordinate 102,109 downwards.
TGCTTTTAACGTGAGCGGTGATTAAATTGTGCATGTAACATTAACAGGGGAATGGGCGTGGCTTGCATGTGCCATTTTTCATTTTTTCATTTCATATTCATTCAGCAATGAGCTCATGATTAAAATCTTAAACATTCCAGTTTTTGTTTTTTTTAACGTCTACAAGCTATTTTAAGTTTTAATTTTGTTTTTGAAGTCACATAAATATGTATAGTTTCTGTTGTAGAGAAATGGCAATTAAAAATAGGCGTGTGACTTTTTTTTTTTAAGTCTGATTGGCTACTGTAATGAGAATTATGAGCTATAAAAAAATGCATTACTCTTACAGTCCTTGTAAGATATTGTGTGATTAGGTTTACATTGTCACCCACCTTCGCATACACCCAGACCCCCCCGCGCCGCCCAAAAAACAACCTAAAAACTAAAACTAATAGAAATTTTGTTAATAAACAAATTAATAAAGCGCTTTGTTACAGCTGCAGCTGTTGTGAAAGCGCTATATAAATCTTGATGTATTGTATTGTAATACCTTTTTGGGCTGGATTACAGCCCCAAAGTCAGGGAAGACTGTGGCACCTCCTGCTTCGACATCACTCATCTGGGGGGTGGAAAAAAACAAAACTTGCCGATTCAAAATATGATCACAAACACAAATGAATGCAAAATATGGGAGGGGAAGAGTAATAACAAACCGCTGAGTTACTGTAGTTGAACAAATGAACACACCCTCATAAATGGGGAAGTGGCTGTGTTCAATAACAATTACATTCAACCTTATGTTACATAGTCAACACACAACCGTCGCCTTTTAAATTGCCTCCAATTAACACCAAATAAAGGTCAGACATTTCTTTCTCAAGTGCTTATTTAATGACCAGTGACCGCCTCAAATAAAAAAGTCAAAAAAAAATCAAGTGCTTTACCCTTACGTTGTGTTAGCCACACTCTTCCTTTGTTACTAATTATCATAACTATAATACCACGTTTTCAAGTTTGCAATGTATCGCCGAAGGGCCTTTCTAATAAAGGCTTCAATGAGTCATCGTAAAGAAAAAAAAAAAACACATCATGCAACATATATATATTTTTTTTTACAGTCCAAAATAAAAAATGTCCCAATAAGGAGAGGCATTGTCTATCAACATGTTAGTTAATGGCCAAAAAACTCTTTACAATAAGTACTGGAAGTGATTGACGGAATGGCAATCTGCATTTCTTGACAATTTGACATTTCTCAAGCGCTGTATATTTCCATTTATGACTGTACTCGTTGGATTATGAATTCTTTGCTCTCTCAATCGGTCAATCAATTCAAGTGCAACATTGAAGCTGAGTTCAGGCGCAGGCCCACAAAGCCAAAAGACAGACGGTGACCACCGTCACAACTTCCCTCTCAATCAGCGGCGACTGGATGCACGTACTTACATAGTTCAAAAAAGTTGCCACACGATTTCCAGTGCCTAATCTTTTGAAAGCATCTGGCTCATCTTTCTACAAAGATAAAATTCAAGGGTAAAATACACAATGTAGACAGCACAAATGTACTTACGTAATTTAGGAAGGTGGCAAGCCTATTTCCATCGACCTTGAGGTTGCCGTCAAAAGGACGCTGCAACAGATGTTTATAACTTTAACGCATAAAACCAAGACATGCATCAGGAGCCCGCCCCAAAGGGCAGCGACTACACTCAAACGCTATCACGTCTTTTGTCAAAGCAAAAGTAATCACTGTTTTAATGAGTAAAGGGGGGGAAAAATGCTTTGATATGTGGAAATACGTGAAATCCGGGTAATGCGGTCCAATTCAAAACAGGTTCCATCTCACATTATTCATGAGGTTCTCCTGAAATCACCCATTGTGATTTATGCAAAACAGCTGCGCAAAGTACATACAGTGAGATCACATGAACGGCAAGCGTGCCAGACACAAGACGCACGATACAAAGTCCAAACGTTGACTCATGGCATTACGTTTCCCACCGCACACCAGCGCACACACTTCATGTGAACTCACCCTGGAGAAGTCAAAATGTGGCTCGTACTGTCCTCCGACGCCATAGTTTGCAACCTGGTTAGCCATTAAAAGAGATGACTTATACATTCACATAATAATAATAATAATAATAATAATAATGTACAATGAAGCGCTGCATATCTCTGGTTCGGCAGTCGTGAATTTGCATATTCGCTTATTTTCTTGGAAACCATCCTGGAAATCTCTCTGCGTTAGGCTTAATTCTTTGTCCTTGAAACGCACCTGTAATAACTCTGCTGTGTCTACCGTTAGGCCTGTGATGTCCTGTATTCTCTGATTGACTCGGGCAATGACCGGACCATCTTCTTCTTCTAACCAGGCACTGATTAAATGTGAACAGAGTGTGGTTAGCAATGCTCAAGCACAGGCTGCAAAACCAGAGTGATAGTGTCTAGGTCTTTTCACCTGACCTAACGGAAATAACTTCTTGAATTTGACACACAATGAGCAGTGGGTGGCAGGAAAGAGCAAAGTGTTAATCAATCACCTTTTTGATACTCTGTAGTTGGCTGTGGTCAACACTCCTGTTTTGGGGTCTCGGACTGTAGCTCTGGCAAGCTTAAGAAACAACAACACAAAACTGAGTACACTTGTCTGGCTTTTTAACAAATACTTCAGAGCAGAATGATTTTATTTTTTCTCTGATATCTATGTGGTATATTTTTGTTTCCTCACCCTGGGTTTGGCCATCTCTTTAATCTTCTCAATCTCATAGTCAGAAAGGGCTTCCAGGTAGCGTACAATGTGTGGGCTGTCCCATTCGTCCTCCTCCTTCATGGGCTTCAGCAGAAGGCGAGGATTCCTGCTTCCATCCTGGTAGCGGCAGAACAAACGGCTGCGCCTTTTTTCGGTCTGAAGAAATTCAGGCAGACAGAAAAAGAAATAAAAGGAGATCAGTGTATGGGATGTGTTTACAAAACAAAAAGACTGCGGCGATAAAACATAACTTTCCGGAGAGCTACATATTTTTGGAGTTGAGAAGTCGTCGCTTGGGATTCGTTTTGGCAGTTTAATGGCATAAACTAGACTTGATTTATTGACTCACTCATTAAATATGAACAAAATTTCAATATGAGTTCAGCACTATCTTCTTCGCCGCTGAAACAATACATATCCAAAGTAATAAGGATGTCGCATGCATGTGATTTCTCATCCCGTCTCACCATTCCTCCCCCCTCCCCTCTGCAGAGCGCCTCATAGGTGTCTCTCTCGGGCAGGTGGTCTTTGGGTCTGACGTAAGTTCCCAGCTGGATGGGCTCCTCCAAATCCGGATGTTTGGTCCGCTCGTCTTCCTGCTGCTCATACTGCGCTTTGAGAAGCAGCTTCTCAAAATAACGTAAGTTGCCTCCTGCCCTCTGGTGGCTCGGCTCTGTTGGCACAAGGCAATTGCGTCGGTCAATGCGCTCCATCAACCACTCGCCGGCACATTGGCGTGTTTACTCTGTCCATAAAATATTATTTATTCACATGCCACCTATTTACCCAGATAGCTTTGTGTTCAACAAAACAGGCCCAAATGTCACACTTGCTAAGTAAACTTGCGAATATTATAACTTCCTGATAAACACTTGTTGTGATATATTTTTGGTGGTCTGTCGTGAGATTGATCAGGAAAAATATGTCCCTTGGGTCAATAGAGATTGAGAAACACTGCACTAGTGGTGTCACGCTCAAGTTAACGCACCTACTTGTTAACATGTTGTTTCATGTGTTATTTCAGTTTTTTACCGCCCCCAATTTCTACACGCTATGCTGAATCGGAATATCCTGACTCACGCAATGCCACTGAGTAAAGATCTCACATCCTTTGCCCCTGAAAGGTTTCTGGCAGTTGTCATCGCAGACCCCGAAATGGGCCTAAATTAACACGCTCAAAACCAGTAGCTCACGCACAGGGCGGGTCGCACCCTGTGGTTTTAGCCCGCCCAAAACCTAATTATAGTGGAAGCAGAGGGACTGCCCCATTCTCAAGACTGCATAACGTTAAAAGGGCAAATTTTAAACACAAGTCACCCTCGAATCGATTTTTTTTTCTCAATCTTAGCTCTATGTGTACCGTACGCTAGCTTGCATTCTGGTTTCACTTTAGCCGTTTTTTAATATCTTACCAATGGCCACCAGCCGACGCGTCAGCTCGATGGCTCGAGGCAGGTCTCCCATTTGGTAGACAGAATAGCTGAGGTAGTCCAAAACGGCTGCCTTGGAAACCACAGCTTCCTCGCCAGCGTCCAGCTGCTTCAAGGCCTGTTGCACCCACAGCACCGCGTGGTAATAGTCGGCCTCGTTGTAAGCGGTTTTGCCCATGTCAAAGCAATCGTCCACGGTCAGCATGGCGCTGGAGTGCATACCTGTGGTGACAATTGCAGGCAGTTGAAATTGAGAGCGAATACTTGCCCTTTAAACAACACACCTTACAACTTTGCACTTTGTGATATTGCTGCAATTTTCTTTTTCACTCCGCACTTCTTAATTACCCGGAAGCCTCCCTTTGGAAAAGTCCTCTGAATCAAGATGATAAGTGTCCTGGAGACGCATCAGTGCCTTGGCTGCACCCTTCTCGTCTTCCTCGTCGGGAAAGTACTGTCTGTGCATCGTCATGTTGGAAATGAAGCCTGGACGAAGGAGAGAGAAGACAATTTGGAGCTGGATGAACGGAACAACAGCATTTATTGCGTCACGCAGTCATTTGAATGCGGTGGTGAAAGAAATATGAGCTCCAGTCGATATTCTTCATAATCAATGCCGTGATGCCTCTGAACTCATTCACTCCCAAAGACGTTTTTAAACGTCTTTTCAGACTTGGTCCAGAATTGGCTGGTACTGAATGAGTTTTAAGTTGAACGCTGTTGATGTTCTAGATTTGGAATTGCATATTTTGGGAAGAAATAAAATATGTGTCTAAAGTTGGACAAAACTTGAAAGTATAAGCAGACTTCGATGAAAATCTTGTGAGACCTCAGCTAACCTTCGGTGCATGAGAGGATTTGCTTTTTCTTTGGCTTTATGGATGCTGCTACACGAGTGCAATCGCAGAAGTGCGATCGCAAAGAGAAACAATGACAGTGTTTCCATTTCTTGTCGAAGGACATTTGATATCTGAACAAATCATAAAGACGACCGAGTATATCATGTTTACAAGTTTCCCATTTGGCAACTGTTGACTTTGACTATTTCCTGTCATCCTTGAAAAGACAGTCACCAAACAGTCAACACAAAATTCACACCAAACAGTCAACACAAAATTCACACGTTTCCTTCGTGTATCTGTCTCACACAGATTTACACAGAAACACGCCAACCACGGGCAAACTGTCAAATGAACAACAGCTGCAGCTGTCACGTAACTGCTTTGCTTCCTTTCGCCGCCCATCTGGTGAGCAGAGATTGTCACCATTGGGCTTCCAAGCCGCTTCATGCTCACCATATTCATACGGCAAAATTTTGGAGAAAAAGGGGTTCCATTTTTCAATAACAAAGTAGAAACACATATGCTGGAGTTCAAAGTAAGCCTTGACTGGGAATGCTGCTTTCATTCTCACTTTCAGATGACAAACACGGAATGATTTCCAGACACTTTGCTCCTTTATTCTTGACAACAATCGACTTTGCATTTTATTTCCTACCATCCGACGGGTTGTGCAGCACCAGGCTCTCCAGATGAGACCACTCGGTGTTGAGTCTCTTCATGAGCTTGTAGGCATTCACCGGGTGAGCCAGATAGCCTTCGGGATCGGATGTGGACACTCTGGTCAGGTCATCCAGCCTCCTGGCCCAGCTTGAGCAAGAGTCAAACCCAAATATTACTCTCAAGATGCTTTCACAAGTTCAATGCAATGTTACAGGTCAATAACTACAAAAAGAAATTTGAGAATCTGACCCAAAACTTATTTTTTTGATACCTTAAAGCAAGCAGATGGAGTTTTATCCCCCCCCTCCAGTGATTATTTTAGTGATATGTCTTTGTTTTTACAGCACCAAACTACAGCAGCAAAAAAAACTTGAATTGCAACTATCACCACCATGCCCTGACCTGCCACTGCCAACTCATCATCTTCATCATCATCATTTCGTTTTCTTTACAAGGATATTTTATGATTTGCGCACTGTACCTTTTGATTTCAGACAACTTTGATTCCTCTGCTTTGATGTACTCTCTGAGGGAGTGGACCAGCTCTTTCTCTGTGTACAGGAGGTCCGTCATCTGGCCTGCAGACATTAAGAAGACGCACATCTTTCCAGGCTGGACCGAGTGTCACAACAAAGAGCAGCCAATGGCCATCATCTTTTGAGTCGCATGCTTCATAAACAACTGCAGGCATGCAGTCATTGTGCAGAATTCTGAATGCTGGTGCAGAGAAGAGGACAATTCCATGGGATTGCTCAACCATGATAAATTCATCGCTGTTGCCAGGAGGAGGAATAACAAACCACTTTTCTTTGTGCTGGCAAGTGTCATATTGGAACTGACCAACCAAGAAGGGAAAACGACGGCTCATTTTTAGTGTCGCCGTGCAATCTGCGCACCCACCTATAGAAGTGAAGATCTCCGCTTGCGTGATCGAGGCGCAGCATAGCAGAACCCAGGAGACAAGGCACAGGCACAACCTCATTTTGTCTCATTCAGTAACCTACAAAGACAAACATTAATGCAAGATTTATTGTACGGAATAAATTGTTGGCATGTTTTCTTGTGGTATATTTTTGGACGCTACATACACGTACTTTGATTTAAGCATCAAGAGGGACGATAATGAGAGTTATCGCTTTAAAAAAAAAAAAGACCAACTAGCGCTACGTGTTCAACTCATTGTTTTATTTTATGTGTTAGCCTTAGACTGATAGACCCGAACTAGCTGTCAGGGAGTTTGAAACTGTTATTGTAACTCTTGTGCATATTGAGCTCTTTCCAGCAAAAACTGGCATTTGTTTTCTAAAAAGATTAACCATTGGTTATTCATGCATGGTGCTTTGTGGCTTGTGTATACACAGTGCATACACTTGCCCGGGCAATAAAAGCATTACCGGTCATGCTCCGACACAAGACCACTTTCTAAATGGCTATTTCCCATTTATAGAAGCCACAAGGGTAGTTTGGTTTTTTTAAACTGTCTATGAGGAGATTTCTTCATATGATCCTGAGCTCGCTGCATTATTTTTATCGTCGTTTTCCCAGCTGTGCTTTTAAGTTGGCTTGATAACTGTCACCTAAGAAATCCAACCACAAATTCCGACAAGAACCTCATCAATCCTTTTATCGTGCATAGTTTGCTCTTCCTTGACATCGATACAACGGACACACATTCCTGAAAATAGTTCTGCTGTCTTTTAAACCCTGATTCTAACGCGGCTTTTATGACAGAACAGAGCAGGATATAACAAGTTATGAGAGGAAAGAGAAATGCATGCTGTCCCAGATTTTTGTGTTGCAACCTTCATCTTACACGTTTAATTTTCATTGTTGTACTACTTTGTGTGTTTAGTCCTGAATATTTCTGGAATTAAAACATAATCCCATGAAACAGGACTCAGTGAACCAAATCTGGATGCAATGTGTGTTTTGGAAGGAGGGAGGACTTTTTCCTCAGAGGATCTTGTTTTATTCAGCTGGGAAAAATGTGATGAGACAAGCTAAACTAAGTGAAACAATGTGTCATTGTATCATGACCCTATTTAATCGTTGGCTAAACCTAGCAAAAAAAAAAAGGAATGAAATATAATTTAGTAAGGGGAATTCTTACACTAACTTTCTGTTTTAGCGGAAAATACAGTCCAGCGGAACCTCCAAAGCTGACCACCATTCATTCTGCGATGCTGGTTGACTTCCAAGCAGTTCTCAAAACAAATGTTGCTTATACAAATTCATTTGTTCCAAGATGATATACTCTTAGTTCAATCATTCTCAGAAGAGTTAACTAACAGTTTAATTTCCTGATATTATACAAGTATAAAAAGAATGTTTTTTGTAATGTCAGTGGATAATAAAACTACAATTAAGTAAAACTACTGCCTTTTGCCCAATGCCATCAGATAAATAAAAGAGTCAACAGGAATGTGTTTGCTTGGCAAAACTGATTTTTGTTTCTAATTGAAGATTTACTGGCATGATGGCATTTGCACTTCAAGTTCTGAAAAACACCCGTGAGGTGGATCTCGCCACATATTTGTAACGTTCACAATTGCAAATATACTGAAGCAGGCTGGAGAAATTCCTGTGGACGTCCTGCTCACATAAATATATGTCATGCATGCGTTTGTTATCAGGAGAGGGGATCCATGGTGGGATGAACATCCTTGCACACGTGTCAGAGCCTGTCGGATTGCTTTTAGTGGTATGTAAACACCGAGAATTATTTAGAAAACTGTCCCAAGTCTAATCAATTTTACCGAGGCCTGCACTGACGTAATATTTCAAATTGTCTAAAACGAGACAGATCGCATTGTCGTGAACACTATATTTTTTGTGATATATTTTACCATCAGATTCAACGTCCCGTGTATCCAAAACGTTGAAGTTAAAATGAAAATGCATAAAATTTAACAAATGGATAAAAAGCGATAAAAGACCCTCCCCTATCTTACGTCACCGCAATAGTAGTTTCTAGACTGGAGACGTCCCAACACGGCAGCTCGTTCAGGTCAAGTGAGTAAAAAAAATTAAAAAAAAATACAATTAAATAAAGTACTTTCCAGTGACAACAGCAACATTTGTGTTCTAAATACGGGTGTGTAATATGGTAAGAAAGAACTAATGTATCGATGAACATGTGTGTGTGTGTTGCTCTGGCGCAGAGTCGTTCAAACTTTTTCTTTGGCCAAGTAAAACATGACAACGAGATCCCTCTAGTTAGTTACATTGCATGAAGCGAACAAACATGTCGGAAACGATCAGGCAGGTTCATAACACAAGTCCATGTTATTCGATATTCTTACTACGACACGAACTCCTGTTCCCAGTCTTGTAAGGAAAGCTGCCACTTGGACCTTGTGGGAGGAAACCGTGCCCAGCATGTTCGCAATGAAACTGAGCGCAAACAGAATTGCAAAGGGTGGCAAGCGGGGGTCATTTGGAGATAATCATCTGCGTGGTCTTACCTTCGTCTCTTGGGGTTCGAAAACGGATGTCACAATGTGAAACGTGAATAGTTTCGCACCTCGGGATGAGGAGGACAGACGAAGGGGGTGCGAGAGTAGGTCTCTGCCACGTACAGAACCTCCTCGAAGAAGCCGTAATACCCATAATAGTTGAGCAACACTGTCGGGCTTTGGAATTTGTCTGTGTTGCATTGAGGGCACCTCGTAAATTCCAATTCTGCGACAAAGATCTTTGGGTCATTTGCTCCCCCTCATTACTCAGTCCGAAATGTAAAAATTGGCTTCACTTTAAATAATTACTGTGTACTGATTCTGTAATAAGCATAAGTGGTGAAACGAGTTATCCGAACATCCTCTGCTAATTTATTGTGATGTGTGATGTTATCATAATTTTAATTCTGAACATATAATACACCATATTTTAGTTAAATATTTATGTATTATCTGTGGATGTATATGTACAGTATATTATTTTTGTGACCTTAATGAGGACAAATACGTTGTACCCTACTGAAACGCTCTTGTTTTATGTTGAGAGTGAAGAAATTTCATCTGTGCTGTATGTTACACATACAGTACATTATAATAAAGTCAGACAATAAAGTTTATCCAATCCAGTCCATATGAGAGGTCACGGGAAGACAATGAAATGTGGTCAAGTCAGAAGATAATAGGACCAACTCTGGGCCCATTCAGATTAACACGTGTGAGTGAGGATATATTACTAATATGGTAATATTTCTCTTATACCCCTGCAGTCATATCAGACGTTGGAAAATTGAGTTTAGGTTGAAAAAAAACCCCTCAGATTTAGGTTCAGCTTTTATAATAATTACGGTAGCACCATACATGCAGTTAGTCACGTTTACAGTGTGTACACTATTTCCATAACTTCTTCTCTGGATGGGCCTTTTTCTGTCTTTTTTTTCTTGGGAGAAAAATGGAAACTTCAAAATTTGAAACATTTCCAACTTTCTCTACATTGAGAACCACGCTTACTTTTATCAGTATCCATACAGGAACTATATTACTGTATATACATGCAGCACATATACTGTACTTCTCAGCAATCCAGAGACCGCTGTAAAATTCTCTGATGCAATTTTTCTATTTGTAGGTATACAGTATATATATGAGTAAAATGAACTTTTTTTTTTTTTACTCTATAAACAACATAAACCCCAAATTTCCTTTACCTTTTTAAATTCATTTGTGGATCTCTTTCCAACTCTTCTATATGCATGTTTTTTCACTTTGCACTGAATATACAGAATAATAATCACGTGGTTTATTATTACTATTGGGCTTGCACGAATCGTGAACGATTTACAATGACAAACAGCAGAAAGCATTGGGCTCGGTAATAACCGACTTGAACCAGCAGGCGTCACTGTAGATGAACACAAAATTATGTATCAATGAATAAAAAACAAATGTGGATGTGAGCTGAGTTCAAAACAAAGTTGGGGCTGCATCTCAATGCACGCGAATGATAGATTAGAGTAGAAATGACAACATTCTCGTTTGTAAAGTTTGGAATCTTTTGGAGCATTTAGTATCTAAATATTAATTTTTAACCTCAGCAGAATAAATGTCATTGCTCATGTTATTCATAAGCAATTGTATCTTTATTTAGACTCAAAAGGCACATCGGGCAGATATAAAGTACATTAAAAAAACTAAAGAAGCTATGACACAAAATAAATATTCAAATGGTTACTTTGCTTGTAGCAAGACCAAAAATGCAGTTTGCGTGATGTCCTTTGTACAAAAAGCCTGAAAGACCCTGACATACATCTACAGTACTGTTTCTACTTGAAAACAATGTAAGCCACTTAAATGTGGGGAAAGGTAGGCTACATTCAAAAATGACCACAGAAACACAAGGCGGTATTAAAATGAGTTCAGTCTTAGAAAACTCCCAAACAACAAACGCAACAATTTTGAAATTACTTGCAAAGGCGTATTCGGGCCATACTGAAATGATAGTCGTACAATTCTGAGAATAAAGTCAAAATATCACGAGAGAAAGTTAACAATTAAATGTCAAAATGTGATTAATATCATTCAGTATTTGTCAACAAACAAAAAGATTTCTGAGTGTGTAGTTCTCGCAATATTACCACTTTATTTTTCATCCGACTACCGGTACAATGACAAAATATTTTTTTCTTGCAATATACCATCACTGAATTTATTTTCTCGTAACATTACAGCTTTCTCACAGTACATTTTGTGGCCCTTCTCCTCCCGCATAATCACTCACTATGGTTGCTAAAGAGAATTTGAGCATTAAATTATGTGCGTAGTTTCATAGGACAAAAGCTGTTATGGTGTGGAATTGTGTGAGAGAGTGACCAAAATAAAGTTGAGGATTGGGGGAATGCAGAGTGCTGATGCCTCTTTCCTTTCACAGTCTTTCCTCTTCCGCTTCGTTTAGCCTTTTCACAGTTGGGTGGTAGACTTCCACAGCAACAGAGTTTAAATAAGAGCGCGGTGGTGTTAGCATGCTATCAGAATGGTATCACTAAACAGAAATTGTCAGTTTGCCCGCGTCTGCGTGGCACCGCTCAAGATGCGCAGTCTCTCATCATTCTTCCATCATGTTTCCACTTTTCTGTGCAATTAAACAAAGGCCTCCGGAATGTCCGAGCCATTGATTTTGATGTAGATCTTGGCGTTGTTCTCCTTCTCGTGCCTCTCTTTGTGGAGCATCTGTCTGTAGCAAACCAGGTAGAGAGGCAGCAGGAAGCCCAGCATGCTGAGGCCGAGCAGGCCGATGTTGACCTGAAGAGGATGACATCAGCGTTAGCTGCGCCTGGAACGTTTTGTATATGTGCATATGTGTGTGTGTGTGATTACAGACCCAGAATGGGTCTCCCGCCAGGGGTCCCATCATTGCCAAAAAGAGGGGCTGCTGCAGCAGAGCAAAGACAGCACTGACTAGCGACTGCATGCCTGTCAGACTGCCAAACTGCGAGGAGGGGTACCTGGCGTAATAAAACAGGTGCATTTAGCACACACTTTGAAAGATGAGATCGCTCGATAGCAACGTTAGGTTCAGATAGTCATGCAGTCAAACTTACACAGCAGCGTACAGACCACCAACGGCCGAGTGAATGAATCCTCTCACGACAGTGTGCAAGATGAATGACACGATCTGAAACAGGAGCGAAGCAAAGATTGGTGATTTAAAAAAAAAAAACATAACAAGAATAAAGGGAAAATTGTTACTACAACCCAGGATAAATATTTAATGACTTCGGCTTCTGTGTTGACATCTACTGTAGTGTGTTTCGGGCATGTGGGTTCTCCCAGTTGTTGTTGATGTTGAGAAAAGACAAATCTCAAAAACACTGCTCACCTGGAGGGGGAGGTTGGGTATCAGGCAAGTGATCCCGAAGCCCACCAAAAGGAAATTCGTTAGCACAAATGCTCGCAGGGCGTTGGTCACCTTCTGAGTCTTTCTGTCTCTTCGCTTTTTCTTTGGTTCATCCCTAGTGATGATATCCTCATTAATTTTGCTTCACGGCATTTCAATCGGGCATTTATGTGTAAATTTGTTCACGTAATTATGCACAACGAAGAAGTCTATAGCCACGTGACTAAAACTCACTTGCTGGACGCATTCTTTGATTCCTCTCCGTCGTCACAGTCCTTCAACTTCCAATCCATAATCTGACCAATCACAGGAGTGGTCATGAGGCAAAGCAGCTGAAGCACGCCGAAGATGGACGAGTACAAACTCACTGTGAGGATCAGGGCACAATTAGACACAGGAAAAATACTGGCGCTATAGGCTGACATTTGATGGAAGAACGGAGTTATGGATTGTTTTGATACGAACTGAAGTCTGAGGATGGAGTTAATTATTAGTATTTAGCAGGAAGTAGTCCATTCTTGAACAGCGCAAAAGCCCATTCAAAAGGGAAATTTATGAAGCGCTCTCTCATGGAGGTAAGTGCAAAGCTGCTTATGTGATGTGTACTTGTAAGGGCAAATTCAGCTAATAATTACAATCTTTGATTAGTGGTGGTTTCGAGCTAAAGCTAAATGATGCCTGAAGGACTCTGCTGTAAACATGCCTCACAGTCGAGGTCAAAACAATGAAGTTATAATATCAGCTATGAAGAAATAGAAGGATGTTAGAGGGCGTAGACATGGACCAGAATGCTGCTGTTAGTGCTAAAGTGCTAAATGTAAAATCAATGCTCGGTTATTGAAAGGCCCGGATATGGCATTGAAAGAACGGTGACTGAATAATCTGCAATCTTACCAAGTTCCATTCTTTCCACTGAAAACCAAAGATTGGGAACAGCAATTATTCTACAACCTTAACTCTTAGATGAGCAGCATTGATGAAAAAAAAAATCATCATCAACATGATCCTGTGAGAATTTAGGATTAAGTCATACAAAAAGATAAGCACCACATTCAATTAAATTGGCACACTGCACTGAAAAACAATGTTTTCGATAGGATGTGTGGAGTGCTGAAACAGACACTTCGTCAACGTTTGTGAGGTGCCTGCTTATTTTGCTCAAGAAACACATTTTACTTTCACAACGCATCACATTTTGTCACGATATCCAACTCAATTCTCACGACCGATCGTTTCCAGAAAAAAAACAAGGCTAACCTGTGTTGAGGTCACCATCGCTGAGCACCTCGAGGACGCTGTTCATGGCCCCCATGTAGAACAAGAGACGCAGCTGAGTGACCGACATGGTCACCAGGCTGAGCAGGAAGATGGGGGTGGTGATAGTTTTCAGGAATGACTGAGCTGCAGAACCGAGGAGATGGCACATTAGCATTCAAGTGAAGTAGCTACGCACCATGAAGGTGAGCGAACGAAGACCGCATCTCCTACACTCTTCTTTGGGCTTCTCGTCCAACTCCAGGTCCATGGTGGACAGGCAGAGCTTGCCCTCCTTGGTAGGCAGATCTTTCTGCACCAGGCTATTGCCCACACTGAGACGACGACCCACTGTGGTCACTTGGCGGTAAAATTGTTTGCCGGTGATTTTGTGGTCAAAGCCCAGCCAGCTGAACTTGATCTTGACACTGAGAAAGAACAGTGGGAGAGCAGGAAGCTTTGTAAGGACAAGCTTTTATCACGTTCGAAGTTCATGCAACTGTTATCGCTGAAGGACAGTATTTCAATTTCAACTGCACTGGACTCATCACTGGATATTGAGATACTACATAAGGTCTGTCGTAGATATTGCACAAATCAGTTGACCGCGTTCCATTTGTAACTTTGAAACGATGTCTGTCCTGCTTGCAGGTGACTTTTACATATTTCCTGTGTGTCACTGTGTATATCTAGGGTGATACTCACGTGTAGTCCATGTCCTCTGGTCCTGGGAAAGGTTCCAGGGGCCAGTTGAAGAAGCAGTTCAGGAAGACCAATCCAGCACAGGCTGCCCACACTACCAGAATAGTAATGAATGGTACGCCGAAGTCATAGATCACCTGAGCAAAAGGACAGAGCCATGGTGATGATGATGTTGACTGAACGGTGATTGAATCAGATGGTTTTTTAATTTTTTTTTTTTATTTGACCTTGACGCCAGGGAAGGTGACAGCAGAGGAGGCATAGGAGCCAATCATCAGGGCGATGAAGGTGGAACGCAGGTCCCCGAACATGTTTGGCAACTGGTGAAAGAGACAGACAGTTGGCACAGTAAGCATTTGAGCAAAATCCTTTGAGGCACTGTTCAAGGTCTACGGCATATTTTCCACAGCCAAGCATTATTTTTCAGTGAAAAAATATGACGGGACAGAAGGCTCATTGGTTACAGGGATATTTTAAGTTCCAACATCAAATAAAGTGAGAAACGTGACCGGCAACCATTCCAAGTTAAAGACATTAACAAGCTCTTCTGTTTCGAGAGACTGAACAACAACAAGCACATTGAATTACATAAGAGATGGGAAAGGAGGGAAAGTAGAAGGGTGCCTCCATGGCGATGAGCCAGTGATTGCTACCGGCTATTACCCAAGACCTTAAAGGTCATACGATTATATGCTTGCATCAGTCTGAGGTGGAGTCATGTAAGAATTACCCAAACACGTACTGTTTTTATATTATTATTGGGTGTGTAAAGGAGAAAAGTGAAAGGAGGCTGTGAGGTAGTGTATACTGTACATGTACAAGAGAGCTCTATTTTTTACATACAGTATCGGAGACATTGTACAGTATAGGCAGATTTACAAGAACCCCTCTGCAGTGAACAGCATCACCATGGTACAGTTTTGGACTGTGTGCTTACGTATACACCCCAATGTTGGCAGAGGTGGGGAACAAAGGAGAAAAGAATGCTGTTTTGAAGTGGGAATTCTCAAAAGCATCAAATGTTGTTTTTCCACTCTGGCTCTGAGCCATGTTTAATTCCCAGAAAACGCAATGCTGACTGCAACAACAAGAATGACTGGAAGTGGTGCACAATTGGGGTATTTTTCTGTTTGTTAGTAAGTTTGCATACTCCCTAAGTGCTAAATAACAGTTCTACTGAGGGGTGGACATTTGACTAAATTTATTTGATGGTGTGGTATCAGACACACAATTTTTCAAGTTTTAGATTAATGTCAAACAAATTGGTGGATGGTGGTTAGCATAGTGGTTAGCATGTCTGATTGGTGGTTAGCAATTCTGCCTCACAGCTGAGAGGTTCTGGTTTGGGTTGAAGACTAAACTGCCCATTTGTCTGTTACATGGGTCTTGTGGGAACCAGTTTAGGCTACACCATGCCGCTTGTCCAAAGTCAGGTGCGGTAAACTCAAATAACCCAAATAAGGAAATGCGCAATCGAAAAAGGATGTGGCTAGTTTTTAATCCTCAAACTGAGCAAAAGCATTACATCACATTTCCCAGTTTCAGAAAGTGAAAGACGCCCTGCCATTGAATGTCACTGGATAAATGTTCTTATGGTTATACATCTGTAGAGGACAAACTGGTTTTATACAATATGCACACCGTGGGCATACAGAATAAGTAGTTTCCCCACACGCTTACCGTGAGGGAGGTGAAGGTCATGCACATGCCACCAAAGCCATTGAAAGTCAGCGCGATAAAGATAAGCACTGAGAGTTCTGTGAAATAAGAAGGCAAAAAAGTTAATTGGTCTGTCAATGGACAAATAGTAACTGAACAAATACGGATGTAGGGTTGTACATATATGTAGCGCCTTACCGTTTGGTTGGTAGGCTCCATAAGCAATTAGCAGACAAGACAAGCCAAAGCATGTGCTGAAATGACAATAAATGTGTTTTCTCATTTCGATCTTGTGGCATCTCTTTTGAGATAGGATGAGGGGTGGAGAAAGCTACAGCCCGTGGGCCATATACGACCGCAAGAGCATTTTAAATGGCCGCTATGCAATTCTAAAAATAAAAACACCGCAGAGCAATTCTTACCGAAAACATTTGTATCAAATTAAAAACACCTTTGAGAAGTATGACCTTCAGAAAACTATAACAACTTAAATGATCCCAAATATGAAAAAGTGATTGAAGACTGTGTAATTCCGCGGCAGGGTTTGGAAATTTGAATTTCACTTCACAATTGCTATTCAAAGTTCCACAACAAAACCAAGCACGTCTATTCATTCTTCAAGTTCAAATATTTTGTTGTTCGTGAAAATAATCTTCATTTGGCACTCACCTGCCCAACAGTCGCAGTTTACGAGGCCCATATTTGTCCATGACGATTCCCAGCGGCAGCGTGATAGCAGAGAGGAGGAAGGAGCCCACAGTGAAGGCCAGATTCAACATCTCATCCTGCTCTTTACAGATTAGCCAGCCGTTCATCCTCAGAAGCCCGTCCAGCGGGACCAGCGGCTTCATCTCCACCCCATCCCCCAGGGCAACCACGGTACCATCATCGCCTTCATAGTCGTAAATGTATTCGTCCGATGCTTGCGTCATCCCCAGGGACATATTGTGGCTGGAGCTGTTACCTGAAAATATAAGTCCAATAGACCATAATCAGGAATTTCTGTGAATTGCTTAAATTTGTGTGATTTTTATTTATTTATTTTTGCCTCCAAGTTTTTTAGATCCAGAGCAAGCGTTTCAGTTGGCCGTTATTTAATCAGATTAAATTGAATCAGGTCGGCTATCTAAAGCATATGTCATATCGCTTCATGATGATCATTGATTTCTCTGTTTTGATTTTACTGTCAGCTCTCTCTAATTCCGACTCTTCATCACTTTTCCTATCAGCCTGTTGTTCCCTCCTTGGTCTTTATCAGCAGACTTTAAACTTCCGTATGGCCGCTAATAAAGTGCTGCTCGTGCTTTCCTGTGTCGCGCTATCACCTGTCACATGCCTGAAAAAGAGCTGAGCTAGTGCTGCCATCATCTCCTTACATCATCGACCGAGTGATAAGACGTTTGTATCATCACTGCGGAAGTTACCTGTAAAGGTGTGAAGGCCAAATATTTACTGTGGTCAGTGCCCACTAAATACTGATTTTTTTTTTTTTTTTGCAGTCTTAGGCCACTTTCAACCAGAAATACCCTATGAGATAAAACTGCATCTTCTGAATATCACGCAGTTGAGAAATCAATTTTGTAAAGACTGTGTAGACGATAGCTGAAACAAACAAACTGACCAGCCAATAGTCAACTTTGGTCACCGGCCACATCCCGTTCATAGGGCAAGACATTATTTTGCATTTCAATGAGGATTCAGGGGATACGTCTGACCTAAATGAGACTGCTTCTGCCTGGGCCGTTTAAGTCCACCGTGACATTTGATGCTGGCCTCTCCCAGAGCAGTTTGCTGACGATAGTTTACAACATGATGTGGTGCAGGATGAACACTCGAGTTAAATCAAACAAAACATGGCTTTTATGCGCTTGCTGGCTTCACCAAAATGATCAGAGTGATAGATTTCTTTTCTATAACTCAGTCATATGCTTATTTTTCTTCCTCTAGCACATTCAATTCCATCTCTTCAAACTCATTTTGCGCTTGTGGGCCTCTCCCAAATGTGCCTTGGGGAAAACCGAAAGCACAAAACCCTCATTTAAATGTGAAGTTCTCCAGCACTTTAACCTGTTTGCCAACAGAGCATTTAATCTATTAGCATGAGTCAATTCACAATTTAGTGCGCGCGATTTGGGATTTTAGTAAATCAGGCCCTATATGAGCAGTAAGTACAAAAATTTGTTCAGATGTTGAAAATCGGTATGCGTGTACCCTACCCAAGCCAGTCACATGACAATACGTCCATGTTTTCAAATTCCAAAGACATATGTAGGTTAAGCAAGGCTATGCAAAAAGATAGTTTGGGATAAGACTAGCGAGGACAAGCAGCTGATGTGCTCGACATCGCCAGCTACACTCCTGGCATGCAAATAACAGTTATATGGCGCTTTTCAATAACACGAGATAACATTCAGGTTAACAAGCCTAATTCAGCAGTAAAATAGTAAAACCAAATATTGTTCCACCACGAAAAAGCTATGCCAATAAGCAGTCACTCACCTTCATCGCTGCAAAGGTACGAGTAGAAGCCTTCTGACTTGAGCATAATGAGAAGTGAACCCCATCCCAGGAGCACAGCAGAAAAGAGGAGATTCTCAATGATGGCAGTCACCGCCATCCACCAGCGGCGGGCAAATGCCGTGGCCAACGTCGGAGCCATGGTTGAGGGAATGAAGATGGGCAGGCAGAGAGTGGGAAAGAGCTAGAGAAGTGAGAGAGACTGCAGGGTCCCAAGGAGGGCAAAAGAGAGGGAGTTGGCTGTTGTCGCCTCGTTGACCGGCGCTCGCGATGAAGGATCAGTGATCACTTTATCTGGGAAAAGACAAAGGCATGAGGGGAGGAGAAGGTTTTATAGTCGGCCTATCGCTGCAGGACACGAAAGGCCAGTCAGGGCAACTTTTACAACAACAATTAACTTTGAACCCCGCCCCAAGATAACCAAATGTGTTGCATGCGTCGGAAGCATTCTAATGTCATCTCTCAAGAATATATATCGTAACTTTTCACCAAACCAGTACGGGTTAATAATGCCCAGTACAGTAATGACTAATGGAAAGGTATTCATTTACAACACTTGCTGGCCTGCTCCGTTCTATTCCATAATAACTGAGTGAGCACCCACAGTGAAATCAATGGGTTTCTGTTGTTTTCTGGGAATAAAAGAGGGGAAACTGGTCCAAGATGGACCCCATCACCTCAGGGCCCCTCAGTCACTAACCCCCTCTGCTTCCCTGCCTGAATGTCCTCAGGGGCCCGTTCAACTGCAGCACTGCAATTACCGTTATCGTGTGCATTCAAAACATAAAGGGAACGCCAGTCAAACAAATTACTGTCGACAAAAGCATTCTTTTGAATGGAAAGTGGAAACAAAGGTAATCACGGGTTAAGTTTTGGTGTCATAATATTAGAGAAAGAGAGCGATTCTAAAATGTTCTAAAATGCAAATAAACCCTCTTGAATTCATTCTTAAGGCAGAAGAAAATAACAATAAACTAAACACAAATACAAACTAAGTGACACCAAAACTGAAACACCTATCCAAACAATTAAAGAAAAAAAAAACAAAGGGCTATAGGATATCTGTTCAGTGGCTTCAATAACGAAAATAAACTTCTATTTTTTATTAGTAATAGCGAAACACATCCGTCAAGTACAATGCCCTTTCATCTTTCCATAATGCAAACACGAGTCTTACCTCCCCAGCCTGTATGCACCACCTCTGATGTGTTAAAAAGCCACATTTACAAAGGGTGTCTTTATATACTGTACACTGTACAAGGCCGGCGTACAAGGCCGTTGTAGTGCGCCTTCTATGGGCCAGTGGCTGACTGACATCTTTATCTGTGCAAAACAACTCGCCACAAAAACAACTGCGGGTCTATATATTTCGATTGATTCTGAAGTTTGTGACACAACAAGTACTTTGTTTTTGCTGTCTGAAGATTAAACTAATCATGAAATTGTAAAAGGAAAATAAAAACATTTGAGATTTTAAAACATTCCTTGAAGGGTCATGTGTGATGTCAAGATCGAAACACGATCAAGCCAGACAAATTGTCGCTTAACACATAATGGATTCGTACAGATAAGGATGAGTGATTTTTTTTCTTCTTCTTCAGACTCTGATTCTGTACCGATACTGCACTGAAACCAGGAACTGATTGATTAATTGCTTCCCTGTGTCAAATGTTTGTCCTATTTACCCTGCAATAACTGTGCTTGTAAATCGTAATGAAGTGGAAATGGGGGAGTTTTGAATGGGCAACATTTCTGAAAGTACAGTAGTCTAAAAAAAACAACCATTATTTCTCACAGCTTGTTTATTATAGTTTTAAGAGGGGAAAAATGATTGAAGCAAGTGAAATTCTCTTCCAAAAATACTGCCTAGTAAGAGCAAATATCTCAGCATAAAAAGAACAACCATATTTTGCTTTGATTTCAGATACTTAATTTTGGTTCGATTTTAGTTTTTGCAGTCGGGAATTGTGCTTTAATTGGAGGTACTGAATCTGGTTTACATTTTAGTTGTTGAAACTACTGGCTGCAATTAGTCACAGCATTGACCCGTGATCAACATGGAAATGAGTCGCTGAGTGGTCTGCAGTCACACCCATTGATATGCAGTGATGTGTCGTTCCAGTGATGAACATCTGTGGTGTCTCAAACCATTCACGTTTGATCACTCGGTCATTGATTAATCAGACAGCACGAGTTTCTGTCTGGGCGAGTCTGTATTTACTGCAAACAAGTCAAGTATTGAGTCACACGTGGCTTATATCCTTCAGCTTATAAAACAGATGTTTTGTTTTATTTTAGATAAAGTCCAATATCCAATGGAAAGCAAATTTGCAGTTCGACATTCACTTATACATTTTTCATGGAAAATCAGTGGTACGAGTACCACTCACGGGGTTCCCTCAAGTGACATGGGAAATGATTACTGCCTCATCACAATTCAGTTGTATTTAACTTTTAACTTCAAAACAGCTTCATTTATTGTTAAGAACTGTTTGATTTCAAATACTTTTGAGTTACATATTTTATTTAACCTTTATCGGCAAAACATTTTAATCGAGCAGTTTTTAAAAAAAATATCAAATAGGCTCCAGTGAGTGACCCCAGTGAGGATCGATACTGTAATCAATATACATAGTGTAAGGATTGTATCTATTTTTATAAACTGGAATGTATTTTTGATTAAAAACAAAAATTCCAAACCAATGAAAAGCACATCTTTTTTTTTTAAATCAAACCTTATACTTGCTAAATGCTGCACTACAGCATCAACGGTCAGTGTAACAAGCAGCGCCATCCAGTGGAAGTATGTCAAACAATCACATAATAATAATCACACAATACTGAGTAACACAACTTTGACAAAAACATTTTTATTGTACAGTTACATTCATATCAAAATATTTGGTGTAGCAGTGCTTCGCTAACCCAGCCGAGCAAATGAACATAACACAACAGCGAAAGCTTCCATACATATAAAAGAGTTCTCAAGGAGTATTACATACACTAGAACTTGCACAATCTTAGAAATATTCGGACTGGATTGACATTTGCATTAAGGCACAACGTCAAGTAAACAAATAGCCAAGTGTGATTCTGCCCCCTTTTGTTTTTTTTTTTTGTTTTTTTTAACCCAGTGTATTTCGACAGTTCCCAGAGTCTGTCAGTGCATCCCAGCTGCTGCCAAAAGTCCAAATGTGAGGGAGAGGAACAAGATCTGCCTGGGACCTCCAGGAGCAGCAGCTGCAACAGGTTTTACACATTACAGCAACAGAAAAAGTGATTGACATGATAAGCTCATAAAACGATTGCGAAACAGTGATGTATACGTGTACAAAGGACGGTAGAAGAAATTGACACGTGCTACTAAGTTACCATTGATGGTGAAGGTGGTCTCCATGCCTGCGTGGATATGGTCAGTCACGTGACAGTGGAGCAACCACGTTCCCGGGTTGCCAGCCACCATCTCCACAGTTTGAAAAGTCCCGGGGAAGAGGTCAAAGACGTCCGCACGGTGCACGCGATCGGTCTGACACCAACAAGGATATTGTATATTGATTTGTGCGGTCGAATTAATATTAAGATTTATTTATGTGATGGATTGGTGTGCGCAAAGCTCACCTTGTAGGTAAAAGTCTCAGCATGGAAGTGTACAGTGTGCATGTCCACTTCGTTGCCCATGCCCAGTAGATACCAGTCAACCGTTTGTCCCTGGGTCATCACCAGTCCATGGAGGTTGCCGTAGAGTTTGCCATTTATCCCTACAATATACACATTTACACCATTTAAAACCTATACGATTAACTCAGTGGATGAGCGATTCACGCGTCTCTTTCACAGTTCTGAGGGTGGGAATTTGAATCTGGCTTCCGACCTTCCTTGGTCGGGTTTGCATGTTTTCCCCGTGCTTGTGTTGTTTGCAAACTCCAAATAGAAAGGTTGGAATTCAAACTCAGAACACTAAGGGAGACATGCTAACGAGGGTTCTTACCGTGCATCTTGTTGCTCTCCTCAAATTCTTCATCCGGTGTGAAGGTGTCAGGGTCCTCCCCGAGGTATGTTCTGATGTTCTCTTTTAAATAGTGAGACTGGTTTTCATCATGCACCATGAAAAACAACGCAAACTCCTTCTCTACGTCGAGCCTCTGTCGTTTGGACCCCTCACCCCTCAGAGTCCCGGGCCTACAGACCACGAGCGGGCCCAGAAGACCACTGTATAAATCCTGAACATGCACAAATGCGTCGTGGTTAACTTTCTTTCAACACGTCTTGAGTGTTCTAGTTAACTTCCACTTATGGACAAAAGTATTGGGTCGCTCTATCAATCCATCCATTTTCAAATGCACTGATCCTCACAAGGGTCCAAGGAAGACTTTCTACATGATTTTATTTTCTACAGCAGATATTTGGGAATATGTGTCCATTCATGCAAAAAACAAACAAACAAAAAGACATTTGTCAGGTTAAAGGACACTGGGGTTGGCTCATAATCTGTTCTTTTTTTGTTCCAAAGGTTTTTAAGTTAAGGTTCCAGGAAAATGAAGGGGCTGAGTCAAACCCCAGATTAATCAATCTATCAGCCAGATAATCAATCAGCCAGATTGATTAATTGACCGATCAAGAGCTGTCTCCCAACATTTTTGTCCATATGTCTCATTGCCACTTCCGCATGATATCTGCATGAAATGAATCATTAACATATTCTTATGACGCACCGTAGACTCTGTGCATCCATGTGACTTTTTATTGTATGTAGACAACGTGTACCTTGATGAAGTCAACGTCAGAGTAGTAGGCATAGGAAATGCAGTTCGGATCCGAGTCCCCCGGTCCGGAGCTTTCCGGTACATTCCAAGACACCATTGTCAAGAAACCTGATAACAGAAAATTGTCAACGTTCAATGAGCAATGACAAGCCAAATACATTTTATATTATTATTTTTTTTGCACTCTTACCAGACTGGACAGCAAGAGATGGGCCAAAGGTCTGAACTCCATGTGCAGTAATGCTGAATGGATGCCTTGCTTTATTTTTGAACATGATAAGAATCTTTTCCCCCACCTCTGATTTGATGATTGGACCTAGATGGGGAAAAAGACAATTCCAATTTAGATGTGTTCCAGTTTTACCAATTGAATGAGCATAAAAGGCACCCGACAGGTCTCAGTGACTTGAGCTGAGGTGGATCTCGAGTCTTATGGTATTTCCTTTTCACACAGGCACTCTCTCCCGCCGTTGGATGACCTTAAACCACTGCCTTCCATTCCAGGTGAGCTGTGTGTATTGGACTCTTTGGATTATAATGAATCCAAATCTTACCCAAAATTCCCAAGTGCTCCTGACTGGGATTCCTCTTCTTCTGAACTGTGAAACTTTCATCAGTGTATTCTCTATACACGACCTTCTTGTAGCGTGAGCCAATTCGGTTCTTCCCTTTCCCCACAAATATATTGCCTGGACTGAAAAAAAAAAAGATTGATTTTTTTTTTTTTTTCTCAGTCATTAGCCAGTAGTACGGAAAATTTTGTCCTAAATGCCAGATTCGCATACCTGTCCTCTGATGTGCTGTGGTGTTTCTCCAGCTCCCATTCCCTGCTGGGTGAGTAGTCCCACTCGATTTCTTCAGCGGCGATAAAATACTGAACAGTTTTGGTCGGCGCTGTATGCGTGCTCTTCACTTTGCGACCTGGGCAGCGGGTTACCCTGTACTGCTGCCTCATGCCACCTGAGTAGTGGTCTGTTACTCTGCAGCTCACTTCGTAAGTGTCTGTCGGAGAAGTAAAAAGAAGATGAATTTGTTTCATTTCCATGACAGTCTGGTTGTGCTTGCTGGTTAATGGTGTAACTTCTCCTTGAACTGTGCTGGAAAGATTCACTCGCATCTGCGTAGGTGGAAATACTTGACATGTTTCTATTTTAGGAAATTACAGAATACCGTGGTTTCCCAGATAAGGACTTGGACATCTCAGACCTGTCCCCGGAAATCCGCACACGAATATATCTTTGCCGATGACATAACTGCTTGTCAAATAGACTATGGATGAATGGGTGACCCCTCCCCATTCAGTCCAAAAACAGGATGTGGTGTCGCGCATGTACATGTTTGTGAGACTGACCAGGGGTGTCTGGCTGCATCTCCACAGTAGTTGTGGTGTGAGGGAAGAGATTGAGGGTGTCCCTCGTGGTGCCCTGCTTCTTGAAGGTGTTCCCCTCGAAATAAACACCGTGGATGTCCACCTCGGTGCCCAGACCGAAGGTGTACCACATAACTTTGTCCCCGGCGCACATGTCCAGTCCGAGAAGGTTCCCGTACATGAGTCCATTTACGGCTGTTGAAATGCAGGAAAACACATGAGGAAGTGTGAACCAAAAGCAACAAACTAGAACGTTCCCACATCTGTCCACTGCACTTATGTTACAGAAGTCACCATGGACCTACAGTGTTCCCCCAATACAATGGATATAAAATTTTTACACACCTCTGTTCAAATGCCAGCTTTTTATGATATAAAAAAAAGACCAAAAAAAAATCTGGACAACTCAATGGAAAAGACTGAAATCTTTCAGCGAGGGGAAGTAAAAGTAAACAATGGAGATTATGTGATTGCGCAAGTGTGCACACGCTCTTACAACTGTGGATGTGGCTTTAAACTTCATCCAGTCGTTTATGTAACATGGGTTCACTGCCGTGCGCATGCTAGATGCACGGTGTTGATGCTTTATGATCTTCACCATTTTGAAGTGCGTTGCCGCTATATTGTGGCATCTGTACACAATTAGGAACTGCTCACCATGCATCTTGTTGCTCTCCTGAAAGTCTTCATCATCTACTTTCGACTCATTGGTGCCAAATGTCTCGATGTTCTCGTTCAAATACCAGCTAAGGTTTTCGTCCATGACAGAAAACAGAAGAAAGAACTCCTTGTCCACACCCTTCTGTCAATAATGTGAACAGAGGTCAAAACATTACCATCACAGTATAATATGATCCAACACGAGATCCAGCCGTATTATTTTACCCTCTACCTAATCACGTAAAAATATGTCAAACACATTTTTGGTATGTTGTAGTTCTGCCCCATTTCCAACTGCAAATGGAATCTTTTTTCATGCTGACTAACCTGAGTTCCGTTTTCCCCCAAAGTTCCTCTGGAGCACACGAGCAGGGGTCCCACTAATCCCGAGTTGGTGTCCTCAACAGGTGCTGTTGCAGAGTAGTACAAATAAGGGATGCAGGGAGAGTCAGAGGATGACGGGCCTTCCAGCACCTGCCAGGTGTAGGTGAAAGTCTCCCCCGGAGCGACGTGAGCGCCAGGTTTGTCAACACCTTATTCACAGAAAGAAATGCAGCTGTCACACCCGTTTACCAAAGTGCATCTTATTAGTATGATTTTTTTTTTTTTTTAACTCACCATCATTATAGCTACTTCCTTGAAAGCGCTTTTCATAGTGCAAGCCATGAGGATGAATGCTGTAGTTTCTATCAGCCCGATTCAAGAAGGTCACTCGTAGGGTATCTCCTTCCTCCGCCCTGAAGATCGGACCTTGAGGGAACATTGGAGGCAGGCACGATTATGCAATGAGGGGTTAGGGGAGGGATTCAAATTTCCCCTTTGAGGAACGGAAATGCATCACCTAAGATTCCTAAGTGGAGAGCATCAGTACTCCGTAATTTTTCTGTGCTGAAAGTATCATCTGTGTACTCTTTGTATGTCACCTTCATGTAGGTACCGCCGATTCGACCTCCATCTTTACCAAAAAATGTCTCTGATGGACTGGGGAAAAAAAAAAAAAGGCATGTATGCAAATTTTGCTGGACTTTGTACAAACGTAAAAATTCGATAAATGATAATAAAGGGTGAAGAGGCTGTCCTCGGCAACATGGGCCTCACCTGTCGGGATCAGTGAGGGAAACATTTTGGATCAGGTCTGTTTCCAAAGGAGCATAGCTCCACAAGGCTTTCTCTGCTGCCACGTAGTAATTCCTGACAACACCACTCATCTTTGTGGAACTGGTCTCATTGCCGCATGACTTCACTTGATAAAAGGCCTGCATCCCAGCTGCGATCGGAGAGAAACATTTGACACACGCTTGGGATGTCTTGGAGACTCCATACCGAGATGACAATCAAACTGTTCACTTTTATTGTGTTTTTTTTCTCGTTAGAGTTCGCTTTAATCTCATTACTAAAATGTTTGAGTGGTATACCTACGGTATTAAAAAACAAAATACATTCACCACCAGTATGCTAGTGTTAATATAATACGAATTGAATTGAATTGAAGGGGAGTGGGGTTAAAGGTCAAGCGCCCTACCTTGCAGGTGGTCATTAACTTGGCAGGTCAGCAGCCATTTGCCCCCTGCTGTCGGGATCATCTCAGCTGTTGCAAAAGTAGCTGGGAAAAGGCTGAGCACGTCGGTTCGGTGGCCACGGTCCAGCAAGGTATTTCCATGGAAAAAGGCAGAGTGAATATCCACCTCGTTACCCATGCCAAACAAATGCCAAGACACTGCACGGTGCTGGCACAGCTCAATTCCGGGCAGGTTACCAAACATGTACCCATTAATGGCTATTACACAAGGGGAAAAGGAAAGGTCAGAGGGAAGGAGATGGCTGAAACAAAACAAGTTGCATTCGGTGAAGAAAATCTATTACCATGCATCAGGTTTGACTCCGCAAAGTCTTCGTCTTCACGGTCAACACCAGCTGGATCAGTACATCTCTGAATGTTGTCCCCGAGGTACCAACTCAGGTTCTCATCCACGACGTTAAACATCAGGAAGACATCCTGGGCAACGTCATTGCGATCTATGCCCTCTTCACTACTCTGCTTCAAGATCCCTGATGAGTGAGAGATGAGATACTGTCCTGGCTCTATTTACACTGCCCCTATTTAATAAGGGCCTCTATACCTTTCTTGCATGTAAGCAGAGCTCCGATAAGTCCAGAGGCGATATCCCGGGGGGCTTCCAAGTGAGAATGGTACACCCAGGTCAAGCAGTTGGCGTCGTCCTCAGTCGGGGCAAATTCGGGCCTGACCTCCCAGCGGTAAGTGTAGCTTCCCCCTGGTGGTACAGAGTCATCCTGCTTGAGGTGACCAGATGTTCCATCTGGATAAAGCGCTCCTGGGAGGCCAACAGCAACAACAAGAAAAGGTCAGTTTCACTTTACATTTAGAATTTACCGTACATATGAGGTGGGCTTCATAGATTGTATATGGGTCCATCCTAAATAAAAATAATGACCATTTTCTTGATTGAAATATGATTTATGTGTTCTGTCAGCATCTCAATAGTTAGCTACGCCGCAGTGTACTTGACACTGTTGTTCCTCAGAATGTGCTGATTCTATCAGTGTTTTTTTTTTTCAAGTGTGGCAAGAAAGCAACCCTCCTTCCTCTTTATCCTCATTCCCTCAAAACCGCAAACCCCCTTCCCCTCTTATCAACATTGAAAAAAAGGCTCTGACTTAGGCGTGCCTTATCTAGAGCTCAAAGCAAGGCAAAGGTTTCTGAAGTGTTATTTGTCTTATTGCTTTCTGGGTAAATACTCGGTTTCGGTTCCCAAGAGGAATCCGAATGGCAGCCACCCACTCTCTCCTGAAAAGTGGGGGATGGGGACCTGTTGCCAAACAAAGGCTTCAAAAATACTCGAGCATTGTTGTCCTGGGAGTTTTCTTATCTCCAAAACAGACATCAGGTTCTGGAATGCTGTCCTTTTTTTTTTCATGTGCCTATCACAAATTCAATTTTAGACTTGAGGCATTAAAGTAGCGTAATTAGCATTTTTTTCCCCCACAATGTAAACATCCCCATATGGTTTAATAAAAAATAAAGTGATCGCTTATAGGCACATTTTCAGCACTGGCAGCTGTTTAATTTTACACCAGAAGGGTCGACAGGAACTTAAGAGACACAACTGTTTTTCTACTGTACACACAAGTCATTCATTACATATCCTCTTTCAAATCCACCTTCCATGTTCTTCTCATAGAAAACTCCATGGGGATGCATCGAGTAGTTCCTGGATGCCATGTTCTTCAAATGGACCACGATGATGTCGTTGACCTCCGCTCGCAGTATGGGTCCCAGGAAGCCCAACCAGGTGGGCCGGGGGGCTTGTTGGCTGTATGTGGCGTCGGTGTACTGTCGGAACATGGCCTTCTTATAAACACTGCCAATACGCTGGGGTCCTCTCTCCAGAAAAATTGATGCATGCCTGAAATTCACGAAGAAGTGAGATTTCTCGTAAATGGGTGAATGGTCTGAAATTGAGTCAGCTATGTGAACCACTACATCTCATATAACACCAGAAGAAGACAGTGCAAGACTCCTTACTATTGTTAAGAAATTGTTCGATGTTAATAATGTATACAGAAATACAGATTCATGTTTCAGGCAAAGTATAACTAGAGATGGGGGACGAGAGTTAAACTTCAGTCGATAATTTTAGGACATGGGTCATGGAAAGTCTCTACTTTGATTTGTTTTCAACTTAGTTTTCAGATTCGACTTGAGTAGGTTGAACATTAGACTTGCTTATTTACATTTGTGCATTGTTTACATTGCAGTGTGCCATTTTTTGTTTTTTTTCTTTCATTCGTAGAGCACGCAAATCTGGCAACCCGCCTATCATGCAGAGTGCAGAAACCACACTGGGCGCTCCAATGAATTGAATTTTTGAAAGTGTGTCACGACTCACAATTGAATACAAAGGAATCATAAATCAGAATTGTTTACAAAGGGTATAATTTATCTTCATTCCTTGTCAATCACTGAAACTCAAAGAAATGAGTCACATGTCAAAGGTTGCTTTTATGCTGCGCAACAAATTGAAAGTATTGTACGTCACCGTCAACTTGGTTCACTAAGGGGGAGGGAACTTTTCCAAGTGGCCAAAATGTTGAAACTAAATCAGGAGAGCAAAATGTGTCGAAAGTTCATAACAGCCTACGCTAAAATGCTTAGTCTGACACCAGCCCAAAAAATGTTGACCACAGTGAATGCTGGCTTCTGGGGGGAAGAAGAGTTGTTTGGCTGATCAAGTTACTCAAAAAAGTCCAGTATTATGTAATCATCCTCCTCTGGTATGCTCAAACAGGAACATAAAGAATGTTGAAAGAGTCCTCGCTCTTCCCTGATAGCCACGGTACATGGTGGACACTTGAATAAATGAAAAATGACGCACCCTAAAAATACTTCTTTTTTTTTGGTAGCAGGTTGTGGCAGTAGGTTGGTGTGGGGACTTTGACCTTTACTATATAACTGACATCACAGTGTGTAACTTCATTGACATCATTTCATGCCAATCCTTTCTCACTTTGCGGGAGCCCTGTGGCATCATGTTGCCACAAGATTCAAAGTCTCTATGATTTTTAGACAATAAATTGAAAAGCGCTCGCTAGATACTTTTGAGTCATGTGTCTATGGTAATGCTTTGGTGCAGCAGGAACTGGTCAGCCACGAAGGTTTAAATGTGTGCACATATTATATCCGCCTGTTATACTGCTGCATTCGGCGAATCGTTTTATTCATTGCCTCGCTCACGACTTTGGCTTGAAGATGGTGGAACCACTGTATGTTGCTTTTGTGAAGTATTGAAGGCTTTTTGTCATGTCAGGGGCAGGGGGTGGTTGTTATATACCGGTACCTGTACTGTACTTATGTAAATACGGTCAACTATATGATCGTTAAGCTAAAAGGGAAAGAACATGCCTGCAGGTGCCCCTTCAAAGTCCAAGTTATAATATGAGAGACGAGTGTTTTATTATAGTCAATGACAACAGAGAAAGATAGTAGCAAAAGAGGTCAAATTGTCTGTCTTTGACCCCTTTTGTGTTATAACACGTTCCTCTGAGTCACCGGTGACCTCAATATGCATCCTCCAGCTCCTAAAAAAAAAAGCTTGTGTTTGGGATTTTGACAGCATGAAAAGAACCCGTGATGCACTCACTCATCATTTGCGACGTCCACGTTGTTCAGCAGGTTTTTTCCACTTGGCGCATAATTCCACAAGTCCTCGATGACCCCCACATAATAGACCCTTTCTCGGCCCCGCGTCCCCTCCGCGGTGAGACACAAGATAAACAATAAATAGCCAAATAATGCGGTCCAGGTTCGCTCCATGGTGGCGCGGGAGCCGAGAGATGTTCACCGGAAAAGAAACAAAAAAGAGGCGAAAATCCACGGACGGTTTCAGTGCGGAAGCGCGCTTAGTGAACGCAACAGGTCAGAGGACTTGAGAGTGTGTGCGAATGAAAACAGTCGGTCTATTGAGGCAGGAAAGCAGCGACCGCCTCCGTAGAATGATGCATAAAACACACACACACACACACGCACACACACACACAAACACAAACACACAAACACACGCACACACTCACACACACGCGCGCGCGCATACACACGCACAATCCATTTACGATCATTTTGACAGATTGTGATGTCCTCCTGGGAAATTAATGAAATGGTTGCAATTATGTGAAAGTGCACAGTCACGAGTCATAGGAATTGGTGAATTGACGGTCACATTTCCACATGAAGATTGATAAGGTCTGTAACTATTCTTTTCAGTGATTTAGATTAAAGTCGAAAAGAGGTGCAATCGTCAACATTATTCAAAATATGTGTGGATTGAATATGTAGTGTATGATTTTCACTTTCATTTTTTTGGGATGCGCTTGTAGATATATTCATACAATTTGATAAAAAGATCACAGAGATATGATTATATATGATGTATTTGCCCATTATGTAATCCTGCAGTAGTAAAATTTGCATTTTTAAAAACACTAACTGACTAAAATAGTTGCTGATCCAAATAATATCCCAATTAAAAAAAACAAAAAACAACAGAATCATACGAGCGGGGCCGCGCAACGTGAGCGCGCACCCGCCCCTTCCGGCTGTCACTTGGCTAACAAGCAAGACATCCATGGCTGCCCTCAGCAAAATAACATACAACTGCTATGAAGTCGGTCACACTTGGAACCCGTCGTGTATGCAGTCCACCGTGGACATAACGAGGGGTGCGCTGGAGGTCTCCTTCAAAATATACGCCCCGCTTTACGTGGTGAGTCGTGCCATTTCACCGCACATACGTAGGAAGCTAACGTTAGCCTAGCGAACTCGAGTTGTGGGAATGGTTGAAGTCCGACTTAAACTCCGCTAACCCACGTTTGTGACTCCAAAGGACCGTGGAGGTGCTCAACAAGTCTGGTATCGCGTCTGAAGCAAATGTCAAAATTAATTTGATTAGAAGCATCTCTCAAATCCAATTCAGGCTAATTCTTTGACACATTCTCACACTGACAAGTACACTCTGTATTGTCAAAAATCACACCATACACTGACGATGAGCGTTGCCAATGCAAACACACTGTTCACTCAACCCCGGTGCAGTCAGTGGCTCGATACTGACATTACTCTCTCCCTCTCTATCACCCAACAGATAGCAGCTATTCTTAGGAGAAGGAAGAAGGATTACTACTTAAAAAGGCTCCTTCCTGAGATCTTACAATCTACCTCTTTCCTCACTGCCAATGGAGGTCTCTATATATTCTTCTTCTGCATTCTCAGGTCAGTTTTCTCCGACAGCTTTCACTTTCTTTATCATTCTAGATCACCACCTAATTGAGATAAGAGCTCACCAATCCCAAACCGCATTTCATTTCACTGAATCCATTGGAAAATGGCAACGCTATCAAGTGCTGTGAAGATGTTTCGCGCTCACGTTCACATAACAATACGAATATTTCCACTGAAGGAAACTGCTGGGAGGGTTTTATTCATGGTCCGCTGGGTTTGGCTCAGCTCTGCCTGCCTCCTATATTGCTATCCTCCTGGAGCGTAAGAGCAGGTGAGATTGTTACTCTTAAATTTGCCCCAATCAATACTGCACAAATTGTTTGGTCTGTGTCTTAATTCTGTCTTTTGATGACAAACTTAACTTTCTTATGCAGGAGAGGGCTTCTCACTATATACATGACAAATCTCGTAAGTACTGCTGTGTTCATGATATATATATATATTTTTTAAAAGACACTGTATTTACTCAAATACTCAATCAAAAGGTACAAGGTGATTATTTTAAATAAAGCTGAGGATGCCTTAAGATGAACACATGTTGGTGAATGTGAAACTTCCTCCCATATTAATACAGACCATCTACATATGTTGGTGTCCATTTTTTTAAATTCATGTTCATAATGTCCGGTGAAAATTAAGACACACACAAGTAGTGATGTGTGAGTGTGTCCTGTTGGTTTGCAGGCAACAGAGACCTTGTTCCGCATGGCCGTAACACGGGGCCTCATCACACCTATCAAACATGGCGAGGTCAGAGACAAATGAGTTTTGGTTTTGGTGATTGGCAAACCCTTTTCTGACCAGTTGGACTCTTCTTTTTTTTCCCCCCATTTAGGTGCTCCTCTTCTGCATAACTGCATCCCTCTACATGTTCTTCTTCAGGTCAGTTCATCTCAGTGGAATGGGCTTAAGATGATTATTTATGTCAAAATGTGTTTTTATTATCCGCAGGAGTAAAGATGGCCTTAAAGGCTTTTCATTCTCCGCATTGAAGTAAGTGACTCTGCCTTGCTTTACTGTTTTTAATTCAGCCTGAGCTATAAAAATGTGATCATGCGTGTGCATATTCTCCGACTTTCAGATTCATCATCGGCAAGGAAGAGATCCCATCTCACTCTGTTCCGGCCGAGCAGGTTGCCGCAAGTCCCCGAGAGGCGTTGGCTGCCTCAGAGCCTTCACACACCTCAGTAATGCCGATCGACTCGAGGAGCAAATCTTTGCTAGCCTACGCCGGAGAACTGCTGGAGTCAATGTGAGGGAACCCTCTCAAACTCCTACTTAATTGTGTTATTGTTTTTTTTTTTTTTTGTCTTCATCTTTGCATCTGTGCAATTATCCAGATGTAAACGAGGTCCAAAACACAGATGCTGTAAACATCATCAAGACAACTGCATTTCCTACTGCATTAAAGTAAGTCTCTG
This sequence comes from Hippocampus kuda, assembly GCA_901007745.1. Lineage (NCBI taxonomy): Eukaryota > Metazoa > Chordata > Actinopteri > Syngnathiformes > Syngnathidae > Hippocampus > Hippocampus kuda. The sequence goes on along the minus strand of CAAKHF010000954.1, from coordinate 68,462 downwards.
TGCTTATGTGACACTCGCATTCCCGACTTCCGATTCCTCATTTACGGGAGACGCTTTCTGCTTAGGGTTTTGTGAGGATGTTCAGCGTCGGCTACTTGATTCAGTGCTGCCTTAAAGTGCCCTCAGCTTTCCGGTACCTCTTCTCGAAACCCTCACGGCTCCCCTCCCTCTTCTACAACAAAGACAACTTCCAGCTTGGGGCCTTTTTGGGCTCTTTTGTCAGCATCTACAAGGTACATGTTTGTTTAATATATGCCATTTCCTGGTCAGTTATTTTTTCTGTTTGAACTCTATTTCTGATCCATTCAGGGAGCAAGCTGCTTGCTTCGATGGTTGCGGGATATTGACGACGAGCTCCACGCTTTGGTGGCCGGTAAGTCAACACTTATCGCGTTTAGATAATCCATTCTTATTGTGTAACAACGCATATGTTTGTCATCGGTCTTGCCAGGATTCCTGGCGGGTATCTCTATGTTCTTCTACAAGAGCACGTCGATATCCATGTATCTCTTCTCTAAGCTGGTGGAGGTAAAAAGAGACAAATTTGTGTTTGGATTTGTGGGACGTGAGAACCAAGGTTTTGTAGTTAAGGGAAAAGTAATGAATTAAATTATAATGTTCATTTTTGCTGGCCTCACTTTCCTCTTGGATGGATTGTAATTTCCTTACTGTAGGCTTAGTGCATAAGACCCACGTTCCCCTTTTTTTTTTGCCATTTGTTAGTGTCTCATTCTAAGTGAGGCATCCAACGCAAGTTTTTGCGGCACACTTTGAAGAAGACGTCCACGTCCGCACAATGTTTGCCTGTTCCTCTGACACGTATCCATTATTTGGAGTTGATCAATAACAGTACACGCGATAACCTCCCCTCTCCCTCAGACCTTGTACTTCAAGGGCATCGAGGCTGGCCATTTCCCGTACTTCCCACAAGCGGACACATATCTCTACGCCATCTCCACCGCCATCTGCTTTCAAGCTGTGAGTGACATCCAAACACAACACACCAACGTGGATCTCAACAACGGGATATGTCATGAGGAATTGTGGTCATTATTAGGCTGTGATGGAGATGCAGAATCTTCGGCCCGCCTATTGGAAGTTTCTTCTACGTCTCACTAAGGGCAGGTAGGTTGGATTTGTTTCAGTTGTAAGTGGCAAATCCAAAGGGAGAGTATTGATTTTATGCAGTGGCGGGCAAAGTTTGGTCCAAGGGCCACATACGGCCCGCGGCGTTCTTTATTATAGCACAGCAAGCATATATGTTTTCAGGAGTCCTTTAATAATGTTTGCATTTATTTAATTGATTTTTTTCTTTTCTCTCTAAAGCTGGCTAATTAAAATGCATTCATTGCTTTGTAGTTTATTTTGTAGTCATTTATCGCAAATAATCTTTTTTTTTAATGGCAAATAGTACAATCTAATTATTAGAATACAGTTGAGCATAAAATACACATTAGTAAAATAATAAATGCAACATTTTTAATATAAATAAATGGTTGATTAATTCTATTGAAATTATTTATTTGTTTTTAAAATGAGCATGGATTATTTTACCAAAATGCGGTTTTACCCACTGTTTTGTTTTCATCATCGCATAATTGGTGACTTAATTATGATTAAATTCTTTGTGAATACCATTATGTCATGACGCTTCATAGCAGAAGGTTCCCTGCTCCTGCAATAACAACAATCCCTGCTTTAAATTGCTCATGCTTGTCATATGACTTATATGATGATATTTTGCCTTGTAGGTTTGGCCTGATGAACCGACAGCTACTCGATGTTTTTGGCACTCAGGCCTCCAGGCAATTTCAGGGGTTTGCGCCCCAACTTGACTCACGCTATGTTTCGGTGCCCAGCCAAACAGTGCTTCCACCAGGGGGCGACGTTCAGCTTGGATGACGCAGTCAAGTGTGTGGGAGGAGGGGCTGAGGTAATAGAAATGGTCATCTTTTGCTAAGAGATGTGTTATTTGACCAGCCTGTTCTGGGGATTGGGGGTTGCACATACTGGGAGGGAGTTGGCCAGATGTGATTGATACGTATGACGGCGTAGCGCTACTCTGTGAACTAATGAAACTGTGCAGTGACCATTTATGCAATTTTCGGATAAAATGGCCGTCAAGGTTGTAGCATTCCACCACTCACATCTTTCTTTCTCAGGTTCCCCTCGAATTTTATCGCAAGCCAAGCGTGTTGAGTGTTTGGAATTGTTGTTTTAACGATCAAATTAATGTTTATGTTTCCGTTACATTAATAACATTTAGAAAAAAACAGATAATCCATCAGCTATTGACAGGTGAACAGTGTGGTTGACTGCGTAATTTAAACATACAGGTATATGATTGGTGTTTAGAAGAACTCAACCCAGTCATTCAGGAATGGGAAACATGGCCCATGAAATAATTTGTTCCGTCCAACCTTGAATTCTAAAAACAGATGAAACCCTGAGCATCTGCTGCAAAGAAACAGCCACAAATGCTCAGCATCTATAATAAATAACAACAAATAATTTTGATCATTGCATAATCATTTAAAAAAAAAATTTAGTTTGACCACCTGGCCCCTGGTAGCAAAAGGGGTCCCACCCCACACTCATGGGCACAGTGCATTATTTTCATTTTAATGAACAAAAATTTACAACGACAGTCAAATTTGAGGGGAGTTCATGTCACATTTTCACCATTAATTCACAACACAGTAGTGCAGTTTGAAATTATTTTGTCTGAAAGGGACATATGGAAAATTGACTTTTTAATGACTTGTATATAAACCCATTCGGTGTATAAATGCACAGCCAAGTAATCTGTAATTGGTGTTTGAGGTATTTTGATGAGCAATTGTCACAGACATATCACTAAGACACTTGGGATTTTTTTTTAATTATGAAAAAAAAAATCATGTCTCCTTTAACATCTGAACAGAACAGAATATAATGCATCATAAATTACTTTGTTATTGTTAGACTTTGATTGACCAAAATGGACGAGAGGAACGTCACATTATTTTCATTTGTTGTTTGATATTACCATGACAGATGTAGACCAGTACAAATAGTGGAATTGTTTGAGTTCACGGCACAATTAAATGTTTGTCTAATGTTTACCACCTGTCCAAAGAAACTATGTAATTTTATATGTTTGTTGGGTTGCAGTTTACATAGCTGCAGGAACGGTTTTACTCAACGCATCCACAGGTTGGAAAACTGTTTACCTCTATACATTCATAGCGTGTGCCAAAAACCGTATAACATTTGAAGTGACTTTGTTAACATATTTTACAGATAGGAGTTTTATCTGCTGGTTTATGGTTTGTCAGTGTGGGACAAATAAAGGATTATCTTATCTTATCTTATTCTCAAGTGGACCACAATTGGTCATGTAAGATTGGGCTGTGAAAATCCAGTTTGTTTCTGAATATTTTACACCCAACACTCCGAGACAGCTTTCGACACACGTGACCTCTGTTAGGTTATTCATTGTTGAAAAGATGACATCATAGTAATAAAATCTGTTTATTACACTCATACTTGCCTACAAATGTTTTCGATTTATGTGAAGATGAAGCATTAATTTTAAAAAATCACTACAATGAAGTGTGTTTTGATTTTGTCCAGTACATTGTCCGTGAGGGCACCACATCACCCCTTCTAAATCGGCTCACCGGTCACAAGACATTTTGCGTTGCAGTAAACGGAAGTGACTCGTCCTATTAAAGAAGGGCATTTCAGTGTAAAAACGAAACATGATACAACGTGTACGCCAAAAACGAGGGTGGTTGAATTACGTTGAATCGTAAGAAGTTATTTTTATAGTTTAACAATATATGTCACTGAGAATGATCCTAAACCTTTCACAAACATCTTAAATGCAGCAGTCTGCTTGGCTTTTGTTTTATTTTGAAAATGTTTAAAACCAATCCATTTCCGTATCCTCACATGTAGCATGCTGTGTATCAAGGTACTCTTAACTTTTTCGTGGCTATAATAAAGATTACCGAATTTACATCATTTTCAGCACTCAATGGGGGGCAAAAATAAACAACGAACTAAAGGGAACGTTCGGGTAAGTACCGTTTACCTGTCACTGTGTTTACTTGAGCCAAAATTCATGAACGAATGCAATTGATAAGACGTTTTAGGGCTTTCCCGATGAAGAAAATCATTTGGATTCCTTAGACATGTCTGTTTACTTTTGCCCCAGTGTTCAGTACTGTACAGTTGTCGACATTTACGGCATTACTATTGTCCGTTTTTTTTTTTGTTTTCTGTTTTCCACTTAAACTACAGCTTTACCTATTCTTACTATAGCCGTCAAGTAGCGGCCGGGCTGCCGAGGTGTTGACCCGGGAAGGTGGCGCCATCCCGGGGTTCGTTGGTTTCGATACAACGCTTTCTTCGGAGTTGAGCTACGTGCCTGCTTTCCATGGCGCTGAGGAGCTCGACACCCTTGTCGATGCAGACTTCAGACTCGTGCTTAGGAAACTTTCCAAAAGGGATGTCGTCACCAGACTGAAGGTAAGTTAATGCATTGAAAGTGTCCAACAGAGACAACGGAAAATTATCAGCATGTACATGTATACACCACCAAAATGAGAGAAATATTATGACACATACTATCAGCATTACAACACCATGCACTCTGCAGCACAAATGTCTTTAACTTTGACATGGCCCTAAAGATAACAAGCCATGCAGAAAATTATTGAATAGATGGCTCGATGGTGTTGAAATTTCACAATGCATCTACTGAGGTCTTTTGCTTTTTCCAGGCTGTGCAGGACTTTGGATCCATGTGTCAGGAGCGTGGCGCTGAAGACGTTAAAGGGGTCCTTCCGTATTGGCCTCGAATATACTGCAAGATTTCGGTGGTGAGTAGCCCATCCGGCATTACTTGACACTCGTGTCAAAAATTCTCTTTCTTTCCCTAGGCCGTCAAAACTATTGCTCCTTTTGTATGACACACCTTTATTACAAAATAAACACGTATTACGGCTCCGAATGTCAATCACAACTAAGTCTGATCTTCTTTTTAAAGACAGAACTGGTGAGACATTTAATGCAATGTCTGTTTGAAATGGGCTACTATTTTGTTTTTTGTGTGTCTTTAAGGACCATGATCGGCGCATCAGAGAGGCCACCCAGCTGGCTCTTGAGCAGCTGGTGCTGAAGGTGCGCCGCAGCTTGGCTCCCTTTCTGAAGAGCTTGATGGGCCACTGGATCCTGTCCCAATGCGACACCTACACACCAGCAGCTTCCGCCGCACGGCGAGCTTTCCAGGCCGCCTTTTCGGCCGCCAAGCAGCCGGAAGCCCTCAGCTTTTGCAAAGATGAGATCCTTAATGTGAGTGGTAATGGTGTCTTGAAAGAGGAGAGGTTCATTCCGCATCATATTTCTGAAACCCTTTTTTTTATACTGCAGGTACTTCAAGATATTTTATTAAAGGATACTGCAGACACTCTCAGTGATCCTCAGTAAGTCAACCTCAGTCATCCTGATGTCACTGCTGTTCGTCATGTTAAATAGAAATGTCACCTTTTTTTTTCCTTTTGCCAGGACCGTGACAGAGGATGAGCGAGAAGCCAAATATTTGCGCATGTTGACCAGCTCTCTTCTCGGGGTGAAGAGACTGCTCTCCCTGCTGCCCCAGAATGACATGGCCGCCATGGAGCACAGACTAGCTCATCTTGTCAACCCTGCCAAGTTCTGGAAGTACAGCAGACACAAGGCACCGCAGGTCTAGTTCACAAAAAGCATTATGGGTTGAAATGTGTTTCAGACTGATCCTCTTTCTTGGCTTTAAATTAGCATAGACCCAGAGTGAGTAGTAAGTAAAATGAGTACTTCACAGGTAAGAGGAGCTTTCTTCGAGATGCTATGCGCTGTGTGTGAGTTGACGCCAAGCCTTGCGCAAAGTGAGGCACCGCGTCTCTGCCCAGCTGTTCTCCTCAGCATCGACGACACGGATCCGCTGGTGCTACCTGCCGTGTGGGAGTCTGTTCTCCACGTAGCATCCTCCATATCTGTAAGCACCTCTTTTCTCGGATATTTTGCTCCTGAAAGCTTCATTTACACTGCTTGTCTCAATGGCCACTCTTGATGTAATGCTTAGGTCATTTTATTTTGCGTGGGCACACTTGTGTGTCTAAGGTTGAAACCACCTGAACATCTTTGCTTTTGCAGGACTGCTGGACACATGTGAACCCAAAGAAGGGCTTCCTGCCAAAACTTTGGTCTCTCTTAAAAGAAGGGGGCAAAGGCATGGCTAAAGCCCTTCATCCCAATTTGATGCCATTACTTAGCAAACTGCCTCAACAAGTCACCGACCCAGCCTTGGAGTTCCACACTACTTTCTTCACCTCACTCATACTTGGGTAAGTCTTCCACTTTGCTTTCATTCCACATGACAGTGTGATCAAGCTTTATTGTCATTCTGCGAGGAACACAGTAAATTGTGCTATCCAGGGATATTAAACAATTCTATTAAGGCAAATACTACAACACAAACAAAACAATTGCTGAGTCCTGGATCGGTGGAACCAGTACTTTCTTGTGATAGAAGTGCATCGCATTGAAGTAAATGAGGCAAATCGGGTGCATTCTTTGGTTGCAACCAGCAGAGGAGTTGTTGGTTCAGTCTCGTTTCCTATTCAAAGACGAACAAGAACACGGTCCCTCTGGCCAGCATTATTCTACTCCTTACAGCGCTGGTTTGGGAACAGCGGTTCAGAACATTAAAAAGATAATCAATCGTTATTACAAAAATATATCAGTACAAAAGTGTTCTTCACTTTTGCAATTAAAATAGTATTGGGCAGGCATGAGGGACTTTTGGAACAGGGAGAACCATCAGGATCTCATTTAATAATATGTATGTATGAGGAGAGGTTGACTAAAGGTGACATTGCCCGGATAAAGTGTCTGGACAAGATAATATAATGCAGCTCCTGGTCTTAATGCTGCTGTCTGGGTCTCTGATAATGTTCCCGGTCTTGCGCAGAAATCCTTATCTTTATCAGCAGTGTCTGTGGCCCAATTATTTGCAGTCTCTTCTCTAAGCCGGTACGCCATTAACAATATTACCTTTTTTTTTTTTCCCCCCTGGCTCAAATTGAGGCAGAGGTTGTAACATACTGATCTTTGGCATGCGGGCCTACACCAAGCACCACAGCTTTTTTTCCCTAATGTATTTACATGCTCTTGTTTTTGTTTAACATTTTTATTTAAGTCATATATTACACTAAAATCTGACAAAAAAAATTGAATATCAGTAGTGCATGCATCTACAGTTAACATTAATCAGGTTCCATTTTGCTAATTGTGGCCCTGTTTAAATGGTAGTTGAAAATGGTTGTGAGAAATTTCATTGATTGCTTTTTCGACGTTGGTCAAATAACGGAGCAAAAAAAAAAAAAAAAGAAAAAAATACCGGTAAGTGGCTTTCTAGATGTCAGAGCTTTAAAAACCAGAGACTGCTCGAAATCAGGCACAGGCAGCCTCCTCCGAATGTTATACATGTATGTTGGAAAATCCCCGATTGCTACATTGACAATCTCAAGAAATCATGACTCACCCCCGTTACCCTTTTATTGTGTGTTCGATGTTTAGCATTTCCAGTGAGCGCGCAGCCAATAGCCCCTCAGAAAGTGCCGTTATTGTGACTGCTACCATAGAGTGCTTGAGGTTCTGCATTCTGTGCCATTCAGCACAGGAGGAAGAAGATCAGTGCAAAATCCGGACCATGCTTATTTCACAGCAGGTGAAAATTAAATAGTTGAATTTGCTGTTTTTCACCATGTAAAAAAAAAAAAAAAATAAATTCTTAATTGTCCCTTTTCTGTATTAGCTCTTGCCGCTACTTGAAAAGGCTTTTGAGAACCCCACACTTCAGAATGGTCCCCTGTTCCTGTTGGTCACCGAAATGCTCGTTTCCTGGGAGAAGAGGGCAAGCGGAGAATCTAAAGGGCACAGGGATGTCTTTCAAGCACTTGTGATAGACTTCTGGCAGGAGCTCGGCATTGTGTTTACCCGCCACGCAGACAGCGAGGAAGCGTCTCCACAAGCTTTGGAGGGAATCGCCGCTTTGCTGCAAGTCAGTTTTCTCAATTTCCACCTCAAGATAGACTCGGGCAGATCAATGCGGCTGAGCCCTCGCTGTTTTTCATCCCTGCAGGTGATGCGCTACCCAGAGAGAGTCAACAGAAGACATACGCTGAAGAAGTCCGTCAAGATCAGTTTTTCTGAATCTGAAGATGGCGGCAAGCCTGGCACGGAGGGAGGCGAGGCGGTGAAGACGGAGCTCACGTCGGCTAATGTGTGCAGCTCTCCGCAGACGCGCCATTTTGAGGAAGCGGTGTGCCAGCTGGTGCAACTGTGCCTGGTGCATGTGAATGAGAGAAGCTCCGAGAGACACCTTGTCTTCCTTTCCCTTCTGCTGCAGTCTTTTCACACAACTAATATCTTCACTGTAAGTATCGCCCCCGCCCGTGTTGTAATGAAGTGGAACCGGAGCCAGTTCATCCATGAAACATAATTTGTCTCAGACGTTAGTCGAGTTGGATGATGAAGGCAGCGAGCAGAGGGCCGAGGGACGTGCAAACAATCCGGCCGTGCGCTTCCTTCTGGAGCGAGTGGTGCCGTGGTTGGCAGACAAAGAGCGGACAGACACGGAGCACCTCGTGGAGATGGTCTTCAGCTCGGTGTCTTGCTGCAGCCGCCAGGAAACCACCCGCATCCTTGACCACATTACTGCGGTAACATCCATCCATCCAGCCATTTTCTAAAGCTGTGCACTACTTGAGTACTGAGAGATCTACTTGATACAGTGACAGAGAAGCTTTGGGCAGCGTGCATATGGATTTGTATTTGTACAAATATAGACCCGGTGAGAATAAGTGGTTCAGAGAACACATAGATGGATATTTCTTTCATTTACTGAATAGTATAGTCTCAGGTGTAACACACTCTATGGTTTCGTCTGTGATGGCCCCTCTTTTTAATTCATGATTTAATGGGTTTTTCTTTGCAGATGGAACTGCATTGTGGAATCACTTTGCAAATCATCCAGAGGGTATGTGTCAATTTCTTCACCAGGACTCACAAGAGTGTTATGACATAAATTGCCACATCACGCGAGTCCAACTTTCTGCTGTCCTCCCCACCAGGCGTGTGCTGACCAAGACATGCTTGCGAGTTGTAGAGAGTGGCTCAAAGGTTCAGTTCTGGGCGAGCATCTCCTCGCCTTGACCCAGGAGCTCTGCAAGGTCAGACCTGGCTGCTCCAGCTTTGCCTCTTCGAGCAGCCGCCACAGTTGGACCCTCATCAGCTTGGTTCTCTCACAGCACCACAACAATGGTAGTGAAGTCATTGTGTCTCTGCCAAATTAGTCGCACACTGTACTTCAGTAGAAGAAGAGACACTTAGAGCCATAAAATACTGTTGAAGTAAGGTAGAACAGTTGGGTAGGGAGGCGGTCAATAGAGGGCTCCGTCCTTTTCGCAATTACCTACAATGCACTACCGGCGGCCATATTGGAGGGCTGTTATAAACAAGCCATACACGAATAGACAGCATTGTGGGTAATTGCTAAAAGGACGGAGCCCTCTATAATGCTGCTCTCTATGTTTTTCTACCTTATAGCACCTCCAAATTTCAATCAATCAAAATGTCTGCTCTCTTAATTTCCACCTGAAAAATCCACTCTGACATTGGATTTATTATGATTATTTTTTGCGCACACTAGAACCTCTGATAGGGGCGGCGTACATGGAGAAGATCTTAGAGAACCTGCACGCAACGTTGTCTGAGACCAAAAGTCTATCAGACGCAGGCAACATGGAGCCTCTTGTGTCCTTCATCTGCGACGTGGCCTCCACCTTCTTCTCGTCTGTGCAAAACTGCCTGCTCCTTCCTTCAGCCGAGGAACTCCTGTTCACCGTCTTTCAGCTCATCGCCCAAGATCAAACCCACACTTATCTGTCTGGTGGGACCTTGTGACATGCCACACAATGACATCGGATCTTTGCTCACGAGCTAATGTGTATTGATCTTTTTCCTGACAGACTCCCTCTTAGATAAATTGGGGAAGGTATGTGTCGCTGGGGTCCAGTCACTGGTCCAGCACTCTGAGTATGAAGTGGCACAAGGTGGTTTCCTGCACAGTGCTGCCATCTGGGTGCAGAGCAGATTACTCACTGTGTCTTTGGACATCAAAAGGTACAAACCTTCACCTCCAATCTCAATGATTACCGGTAACTATTTAATATGACGAAAATATTTCCAGATATAGAGAGAGATCTGACGAAATTCAAATTACTGTCATGCGATTTGACAGCATATGATGAGTTGAAATTGAACTAGAGCCAGATCATACTTTTTTTTTTGTTTGTGTCATGTTTAGTTTGCGACATTTAGTCCTGGCTGTACAGAGTGTCGTGGAGACCATCATGTCTGTCTGCGGTCAAGACTCTGCCATCCTTTCCCATTTCTTTACCCACTTGATGCCCAACGTCAATGGATGGACAAAACTCAGGCAGGCCTTGCCTTCACATGTAAGACAACCAATGTTGTAAACCTCATCGGGTCTGTGGAATAGTTGTGCTCTTTATTTATGCTGATTTTTACATAAAGCACCTGTCTCCTCTGAAGTGGGTCAAGACACCTTTGCTGGCGAGCCGTTACAGAGGAGTTTGCGAGACCTCCCGCGAGGACATGTGGAAATTGAAAATGGCCAAAGTCTTACCAGCCCATTTATGCATATGTGCCCTGCTTGGAAAGGTGTCTCGTGCTGCCTCACTTTCAAACTGGAACCAAAAGAATGACAAGTGCCAACCACAGCTGCCAAACCTGATGCACACGGGTACATTTGCAGCACACACTATAGTTTTTTCTCTGTATGTACCGGTATGTATACATGTTGTTTAATGTGTTTTTTTTTTTTTTTTCATGTGTCAGTTGCAGAACTGCTATATGCACTGCAGTGGTGTAAGGAGGTGGAGCATGCCCCCACTCTTGTGTCCACCTATCGCGGCCTTCTCACTGAGTGGGAGCTATCAGGGGGTCTGCATGACTTGGTTACAACCACAGATTTGCTGGAGATGCTCTACTCAAGGTCAGGGTCACTCCGTGTTTTGTAAGAAGCTGTAAATATACTTAATGATGACCATGGCTCACTTTAATTGTAGACCACGCTGGACAGTTTTGTTCTGTTGATATCACAGCTGAAGAGCGATTTTCCTTACAGCTACTATAGGGCTTGGCAGATAATGTAAATATGGTCAGCTCTTATGCAGCGGCATAAAATGATCTGCTACAATTTACCCCATAGATCAGTCGAGCTTGGTGGTCTGTGGTCTCTGACGCTGGAAAATTACATTCGTACCCACAACCTGGCAGCCACTCACAGCGCGAGCTTGAGGAAGCTGTATGGCTCTGTGGATAGGTCAGTGACAATAATCCTGCAGTCACGAATACCTTTTTAATGCCACGGGACTTTAGTTGAGCAGGCTTAAAATGTATGTTTGCTTTGTTTTCATGTCTCAGTTTGTGGCCGATGTCACCAAGCAAACTGAGCACGCTGCAGGTGCTCTGCCCCATCATGACACAGGAAGAGCGACAGAGTCTGGTTGCCCTGGCAACGGCAGGAATCATCAACTGGGAAGAAGATGATGACAGTAAAAAGACTTAGCACAATGCGTGTCCCCTCATTTTCAGTCAGGCAAGAGATTCACCAAGTTTCTTTTTTGTTGTTGTTGTTGTCATCCCAGATGTGTACGGGAATGTGGTGGTGCTGTTGTGTTGTCTGCAAGCTGACACGCAAGTGGAGGATGAGGTGGTGCCGGCCATCTTGTCCACCATGATGGAGTGGAGGACCCATAAAGAGGATTGGTTCCTGTTTGGCAGGTAAGACCATCTGTCGTCATCAGCCACAACGAGTTTTACTTTTTAATATTAAACGACTGAAATTAATTATTTAATAAAAAAAATTCACTACAGTATTGGATCTTAGATGCATTAAATGAAGTGTCGAGCGATTGTTTGTAAAAATGCTTTCTTTGCCAAGTATCTCGCCTTTGTTTTATCAGTGACCTATCCAAGGCAACTACACAACAGCTGAACCTTACAGTGGAACTGATGCGCTTCCTGTCCTGGCTGGTGACACGCTGTCCGACAATTCTCGGGAATAGCCAGTGGGATTTCTTACTCTGTGCTATGTTAGCCTGGTTGGAGGTGAGCTACCGCTCTTTTGTCTCCTCTATATGTTGGCGTCTTATCCGCTAGCTTTTCTCTAATCTCAGGTGGCCAGCGAGAACGTGAGCAGCCTGTGGAATCCATGGGTGCAGCTGCTTGCATGCGAAAGCGCTGCTCTGGTTGTGAACCTAAGCCGGTTCTTTGCGTCAGCCCCGCCTGATGTCCTGGAGAAGCTTCCGTCAGAACTGGTAGCAGAATGGCAAGATTTTTTTGTTGACGGAATCTACAACCTGCTCTTACCCATGCCTGTCAATATCACAGGTAATCTTCAATTTATGGTGAAAGTGAAAGCTGTCTCCTGTTGAGTACTTTACAGTTTAGTGCAACAGATCCATTTTAAAATAGTCTTGCTTGCTCTTGTCTGAGTGCAGATGCCTTCAGAGAACCTGATGACCCCGTCTTTCCTCTGGCGGTGCTGCAGTCGCTCGGCTTGGCTCTGACCTATGCGCCCGTGCAGCAGCTGAACCAAAACTCCCTGCCGGCAAAATTTGTAGCAGACCAGAAGACCAACCTGCCGCAGCCTCTCCAGACGCTTCTCAACACTTTCTGTCCTCTGCTTGTCTTCAAGGCCCGACCTCTTCAAATCACGCTCTACCACTTGTTGGCAAAGTAAGACTTTAAATGTCTCTGGCCAGCAATTATTGCATGTCCTTAATATTTACTTATATATAATGTACCCATTAATGGGATAAGACTGGAAACCCACATGCCAAGCAATCATCACTACATAAGAGTTCCATCATTCAGCTCCTTGAAGTATTTTGTCACATTGTGCCATTCCGAGCAGCTCACCTAAACTGTAGCTCTTTGGCTTATGGGGCTGTAATAAATGATGTGGGCTAAAGGAGATGCCATCTTGTCAATTCAGGGTCATGCCTCAACTGCCTGAATGTGATGGAGAAGGAGACGGCAGCAAGTCTGAAGATGACGGTGATGAGCCAAACCTGTAAATCTAAGTTTTTGGGCCACGTAAAATATGCAGCACCGGATGAGAAAGAATCACTCAGGCTTCTTTCTTGTGTTCAGCTCTCCTCCGGCTGCTTTGATGGCAGTGCTGTCAACGTGCGAGGAGTTGTGCGACAGCATCCTGGCAGGACTTCAAGTCGGAGAGTTTGCGATGGTCTCGCCTCACAGCGTGGAGTACTCGTGCATCCTGGGCTACCTGCTGGCCTGGAAGCTACTTCTCACCTTTTTCAGGTCATCGCCCTCCCATGTGAGTCCAAAGTCTGTAATAAACCTATCTGAGCTATAGCATGAGGCAGGAACGGCGAACTGCAATATAGCAGGACGACCCAGTATTTACTTTTTTTTTTTTTTTAAGGGAACGTGTGTTAATTTGATCACTCTCGTGATTCATTTTCAGCTACGTGCCCATTATGCCCAGTATCTTAAGAAAACCTCCTGCCTCAGCAAGCTCCTCCTTCACCTCTTCAAACTGATGCCTGAGAATCCTATCTTCCCGGGCCAATCAGCAGAAACGAGAGACTCCAAAACCTACTTCACAGAGAATCTCACTCTGGCGGTTAACGGTAAGAATGCAATGCCACGGTGTAAGGCACTGGTGACAGAAAGCGACAATGAAACAAATCTTTCCTCCATCCACAGAAAGTGATGACATCGAACGGGAGCTACCCCACCTGGCGTGTAGCGTTTACTATGACACGGTGCAGGACTTGCCCGCTATGGTGCGGCTGTGGTGGAATAGTCAAGAGAAGCGTGTGAGTGGCACCGTGGAGAAGTTCACGACCAAGTACGTCAGTCCAGTACTCTCGGCGCAGGAGATCTCGTCGGTCCACAGCAGCACGCAAATGTTTGAAAGCATGACGGTAAGATTACGCTCAGTTTGATTTGATTTCTGTTTGGGTTTTTTTTTTCCCCCATGTAAATGTCTTTTTACTAAACATGCATGTCAAACTCAAGACCCGCAGGACAGCTCCGCCCACCCCCTCCCCGCCCCGCCCACATAATTTTATGAAGCCCGTGAAAGCATGCCACAATTTTTCCACATTCTTCTGATTGCTAATGTAAATTTCTTATAAATTGTTTTAACATTTGGTATGATAGGTAGGAATGAGTGGCAGGAATTGGTGACCCTTATAGGTAAGGGATGTGTTTGAGGTGTAAAGCAGACACCAAAGAACCCATTTAGTGAGGGATCGTGTGCTGTTGTGAAATTATCCGTGGGAGTACAGCTCTTGTGTTGGGTCTCATGAGTCATAACGTGCTGGTGTACCTAATCGTAAGTCCAATGTGCGCCAATCGTAGGCTGTATGGCGTTAAGTCAGAATGGAAGATGGCGGTTTATACTACTTGTAACTACCGTCTACTCCCGTCCCCTCAGGTAAAAGCCCGCTCTGCCGCGCGGGAGGTGATTGCCACCTACTCGGTGGACGAGATTTTCATCGAGCTGGTGATTCAGCTGCCGCAGAGCCACCCTCTGGGTTCTGTGGTGGTCGAGAGCGGGAGGCGGGTGGGCGTCTCTGTGCAACAGTGGAGGAACTGGATGCTGCAGCTCAGCACCTACCTCACTCATCAGGTATCAACACACATGGGCTATATAGACACAAACAGGAAAGTGTGGTACGCATGTTGTCGTGTGCGGTGTCTCTTCGATTTTAAAAAGAGGTTACGATGTTAAAACGAACATGCGTGTTCCCGGCTTCGACATCAAGCTTCTCTTGAGGTTCGGTGTCACTCTAGTCACTCACAATGTAGCCTGATAAAGGTGCATTGAATGTGTTCAGAATGGCAGCATCATGGAAGGCCTGGCACTGTGGAAGAACAACGTGGACAAGCGCTTTGAGGGAATCGAGGATTGTATGATTTGCTTCTCCGTTATCCACGGCTCCAACTACTCACTGCCGAAGAAGGCCTGTCGTACTTGCAAGAAGAAATTCCACTCCGCGTGCTTGGTAAGTCATTTCTGTTACGGTCAGAGCAGTAGCATTCTAAAGGAAAGCATCTGCATAGCATCCGCCGCATTGGTTTGGAATTTGCAACTTAATGTCATAATATCAATACCAATGTTGCCATAGGAAATAATGTAAACTGAATCAATATATTCCAGGCTCAAACTGTGTCATCATAAAACCTTTATTAACTGTACAGGGCAATGTTTTTTTGAGGCATTTTTCCCCAAAAGATTTGGTTGAACTCCAAATGGCACCACTTTTTACCACTTGTTCCACTGTCTGAAGTAAGAGGACAAGCAGCCTGTTCATTTTTGAAAATACATGACAGATTTTTTGCGGTAGCCGAAGTAAAATGTCCTGACAACTAATCAGCACTTTTCTGTCAGACATTGTTGAAACTGTGTCTTGTCTCTTCTATCTTCCTCTCCGCAGTACAAATGGTTCACATCCAGCAACAAGTCCACATGTCCACTGTGCCGAGAGTCCTTCTTCTAATGCACCGGCCATGTTTCAAAACTTCATTCGGTGATGATTACCGTATTTGTTGCACCTCCTTCTTTTTGAGCCCCCTTTTGACCAAAGTAACAATTTGTTGAAAGATCTGTCTGGACCATCGACACCAATCAATCCAGTTAAACATATAAATATGTCTTTGGGAGTGAATGATTTAAATATTGCAGATTTAAAAGTGACTGTTGTAACGGAGTTCTTTTACAAACTGAAAAAAGGCATGCAGTGTTCAATCAAGGGTCATACATATTTTCCTAATATTTAGGAGTGTAAAGAAATGTGACATCCACGCAGGTACAGCACTTCATCGTTAGAGTAGATTTGAATTCCAAAATACAACTAGACATCATATGTACCCAGCCTGAATAATGTGCGATAATCTCATTGTGTCTGATTGCAGCTGTTCATCATATGCTGCACAAGACAATAAAGTTGAACTGGATTGTTTTTCTTTGAGTCATTTATTTGTCGGTCCACGTTCTAATCCGTTTATCCTCACAAGGGTGTGCCGCAGACTATCCCAGCTGTCTTCGGGCAGTAGGCGGGGGACACCCTCAACTGGTTGCCAGCCAGTCACAGGGCACATATAGACAAACAACCATTCGCACTCACAATCACACCTTAGGACAATTTCAAGTGCCTAATCAACCTGCCATGTATGTTTTTGGAATGTGGGAGGAAACCGAAATACCCGGAGAAAAACCAAGCAGGCACGTGGAAAACATGAGAACTCCACACAGAAATTACGCCCATTTATTTATTTTTAATGAAAATATTCCACTATGACACTACACACTACTGTGGTCAAAGCTTTAAAAATGAACATACAATAGTTATCGGTTTCTTATTAAATATACTTGAGTTTTTAACACATTAGCTTATTAGAATGGGAATATGCTACTGGGGTTCAACACTTGCATTTAATGTGAAAGCTTTAGATGCTTATCCCCAAATTAGCTTTGGTTAAACACGCCTACTCCTCATTATTTAAAAAATAAAATACACCTACTCCTCATTATTTAAAAAATAAAATCTCCATTCCACCATGGATAAGAAATGCATCCCTTAATAGGACACTCATTGAAAAATATCGCTAAACTTGGATCCCAGCAAATGATTTTTATTTTCTGGCAGCTTGGTGACCTCGTAGGTAGCATGTATGCTTCTTGGTTGAGAGATTCTTGATCAGAATGTCAGCTTGGTTGCTTGTGACCACCACTTGTACTACCACTCTTTGAGATTATGCGATCAGGTCTAATGAAATGTGGTTCTTCCTAACCCTATCAAGGCCTAGCAGTACCAAGAGGAAACTAAACATAAAAAACAGTAGACAAACGGTTATGTGTCGGATTTCTTTTTCCACTATTGGAAATCACCTATAGTACACCTATGCAGTTATTGAAGCAATAACAAAAGATATATATCCTCATTATGTGTATACTGTCACTATTGTCCCCTGTGTTCATTTATCTTGGGGCCAACGTCATGCTGAATAATCCGACTCACCTTTGGAATCTTTTTCTTGCATCACAGTGGCTCCTTCGCGCCGATTAATTATGACACATTCAGCACGATCGATGAATTAGTTGCACTCATTTTGCTCCGCTATCGACAGCTTCTCCGTGCACACGCGCGTTGGTGTGTGTCTACATTTGTAATTCATTATGACCATCCAAATATTATCAATACAAACACCCAACACCCGTCATCATCTGCCCTTGACCTTTTTAATAGGCATTGATCTGTTTGCTCGCCATAAATATTTATATTCTCTTGCTACACACACACACACACTGAGAGTCACACTCACATCTTTTTGCTCATTATCGGGTTGATAAAGCAGCATTGCAAGTGGTTATGAACTATGTAGTAGTACAGACTACAGTACAGTAGTACAGGCCAGCAACGGTACAGCCTCGGATATGACGTCACTCCAGTTGTCGTCACAAGATGGCAGTATAACCCCAACACTGTGACTAATGGCCGCTTTATGACGCACTGGGTTTATTAGAAACCCGAGTGTTAGGCGCTCACTGATCCCGAAACACGAAATTGTTTTCTGACCCAATTTTTGTACGTGTTTAGCTTGACGTTTCTTGTTACCTTTCGAGTGCATTTCATGGTATCTGCATAGAAATAACAAGGGCCGTCCTGTCAAGCGTGTCTTCAACCAGCTTAACAAATAAATGCTCAGAACGATGGATTTTGACTCTCAGGTCATACATATGCCCGATTAAAATGATTAATTAAATAAACAAGGATCACGGATACACACCTGATATTCGACAGTTTACTTTTTTGAAGTATATCAAGAGTAGTGAACCGTTCATGCTGTCTGTACAGGCAACAGGGCGTTGACTTTACATTCAGTGATTGTGTGAGGGTGAATGGTTATCTCCATCCATCCATATTTATATTTGATTCACACACACACACACACACACACACACACACACACACACACACACACACACACAGACAGACACACACAGTTTAAAGGTATAGTTGCTCAGAAGCTATCTTGTAGCATGTGTTGCTATTTAAAGCAACGCAACTCTCTCGGGTGAAAAGACATTTGGTGTGCGTCCAGTCGTTTAAAGGAACATAATCAAAATGACATGTTAGCGTTCGCGCTCCGTTAAGTCTTTGCCGTAGTTGACGCCATTAGCCAAGATGCCGATTGTATCACAGTGTGTTGCGATGCGGCAGCAGCTGTCTGCTCGTCTTGCGCGACCGCTTGATATTCGCGGTTAACATGTTGGCCGCAGTTCCGCTTCTGATGGAGGGCCACCTCCTACAAGGCAACACAAATTCTATTTATTTGTTTTTTACTGATCAAATTCTGAACCTCGAAAACAAAGTGTCGATTACAACAGGTGACAATTATGCTAACGTATTTGCATTAGCTCAAACAGGAACTTGATGCTCATTTTTGACAGTAATTAATAAAAGAGGGACTTCATGCTAGTTAATGTGTTATCATTTCCACATTGATTACATTTTAGTACGTTAGCTAAAAGAGTTGATCTTAATGGTTCGTACAGTATTTGAACCAAAAGGTACGCGGTGAATGAAGAGGTTAGCATTTACTCATGATGGAAGCTTAAGTTCATCAGCAAGTTTCACTGGGCATCACAATTTTTTTTACACATTTATCGTGGGTAAACCCACTTAAAAAGTCTCAAGAAGTGACGCTTGAAAAGACAATTCTGCTGTTTTACTTTGAACCAGCGTTTTTGGCATCATTTTTTTATGTATGTGTGGCATTTTCAAAGACAAACTGATCATAGTTTTAGTCCGATTGTTCGTAAATTTGAACAATGAATAATACAGAGATGAGGCTACTTTTTTTTTCCAGCCCTCAAAGCCACTTTAACTTGGGGACACAAATTTTGGTCGACAATTCTATGCTGAGTAGACCCACAAAAAAGTCTCAAGAAACCATGCGGGAAATGCCACCGGAAGCCCGCAATTTTATTTCAAATTGTCCATTCTCGTCCGACAGACTGCTGTCAAAGAGAGAATGTGCTACATTGCGAAATATCGCAACTTTTTGTCATTAGGCGTGAAACACGAAACTGCAGTAGCAGACATTTTGCAGCTCGACAAACATGAGGAGGGAGCCTCCTCCGCTCCCTGTGACAGAAGGCGGGTGGCTCTTATTAAATGTGGCCTCCACAGTGGTCTCTTTCTAGTGGCGAAGGGGCCCGCAGATGACTGTTGGCTGCCTGATCTGGAATCGTTTTTTTTTTTTTTCTGCGGTAAAGTGCCCTGATGTGGCCCGTAGGAGGATGTGGATGCTGATGATGGATCATTGTTTGGCTTTTTTACTGTGTGTGTGTGTGTGTGTGTGCCTGTGTAAGATTGTTTCCATGCTTCCCAGTCAGTAGGAAAGATCAAGGATGAACATGCTGCGCACTGCCATCCAGACAAGCGATGAAAGCACAAGCATTCAATTGGATTCAATGGATCAATACCATAAATCATGGACATGATAACACAACTCCAAATGTGCTCCATCGTTAGCGCTCGAAAGTTCAATGGGTCAAGGTCAGCCATGGGCAACACGACTGCCTAAGGCGACTACACTGCTTTCTAGAGGTGAAACGCGGTCATGTTACAAAATGTCACAGCTGTGTAAAAAGTGAAAATCAAAAAAATGTAAAGACTTTTACAAATATTTGTTGAGATTATCATATGAATATTTCATACTTATTTTCAGTGATATATTAAAATAGTGTAACTGTAGATGAGAAACACACACACACACACTGTATCTATGATGCTGCCGATTTACATTCTGTAATTAAGCATGAAATATAATAAAACAGTTTGTAATTAAATATGAAATATCATAAAACAGTATGTATTCCATTCAATTTATAATATTTAAGAAATGTTTGAAGGGTGAAACGAAGGAGTAGTTCTACTCCTGGACAAACTGATCCCTTTAATGATTTAATTTCATGAAGTTTATGTATTATTGCTTTTAAATTGTAACATGCGTGTTTATTTTTTCCGATCAATTTCCAACCTACATTTCAATTATTAAGTGCAGTTACAAAATAGTGAACTATTAAGCACACTGTGAGAACCAATGCAACAGCTGTATTAGAACAAACTGTTGAAAAATATTGTATGGCAATTTATTGAAAAAAAAAAACAACTGTTACAAATTTGCGAGTATTAGCAATTTTGAAAAAAAATCAACAAAAAACAAAACAAAACAAAAAAACCCCCTAAATAACCAAAATAGAGCATCTGTAGTGTTTTAAAAGCAGAACGCGTAACAAATAAAGTGTCCAGTGAAAAGTTATGCAGCCATCTTGTGTTAATGCCTTTTTCAATCCGTATGTAATGTTATTTTGGACACAACCCAAAAGCAGCTGCTTGGCCGTCCACACAAAGCACTAATGTAATCCAGTGGCGCTACTGGGATGTTTGTGCAATCTTCACTGTGTTAAAGTGG
>CAAKHF010000954.1:26019-47805 GCA_901007745.1 Hippocampus kuda | reverse complement strand
GGGGGGGAGGGGTGGGGGGCGCTGGGCCGGGTTGGTTCGGTTTGGGCTGGGGGTTAGGGGGATAATTACATTAATCCAAAACAAATAAACTCTTGGCAGACCTTAAAAGACAAGACAAGTATGTGTCTTCTTCTTCTTCTTCTTGTGTCCTCCAAACCAAACGTCTGGCTTTGATGATTTTTTTCTTCTTCCTCTCACTAGCGTCTTCAGGCTCTCAACTTGGTCTTCCCAAAACATCCATTAGTGTGGCTCAAAATCAATAAGGTTATTCAAAATTTGGAGATCCGTTGATGTGAGTGAAGTCCTGGCCAAAAAAAAAAAAAAATCAAAAAAAGACATCTTGCTTGAACAATAATCTCTCAAAATTGGGAGACCATTGGTGGAAACTTGCAACTGGCCAAGTGCCGCCATTAACCACCTTGAGTCAGATATCGTCCAAAATGAATAGGAGTGCTGATAAAATTCAGATCTCGTACAGGACAACAAGCACGAGCTCGTGTCGATATGCCAGGATTATTCTTCATGAATTTTTGAAACATTTTCAGAATAATGACAAAAAATTTTAAAAAACTTCGACGGCTTCTCCCCCTGGAGAGGAAGATGACAACAGCCAAAACCGACACAGCTGCACGGCGGTGGTGAGAAAGGTCCCCTCCGTCTTGCAAACGTCCCTTCTCACAGTATATCATCCGACTTTTGCACAGCGGCGTTGTCATAACAACGATGATGATCACGATGATGATGATGATACGTTGGCCAAGCACTGCAATTAGCTCTGACAGACCAGATTACAGGCAATGGTGGAACAGAACGTAATGATTTAAATACACGTTTGAGGTACTTTCACTCCGAGAAGGTTAGCGGATAAAACTAGCATCGGGCAGTAAAAATGACCGTTTGGAAATAATCCACCAAACCGTTACTTTGCACTGTTCGTTTGTTGTTTTTGGTAATTTTTCGAAAGCGACTTTCTAATTTCTTCGCTTTGCTTTTAAAAAGTCTTGAACTCTTTTGTTTGCTTTTAAATGTACTTTTGATTATGTGAAGCGTATTGAGATAACCTGTGTCTGAAATGCGGTATATATGTAAAGCTGCCTTGGCTTGCCAAAGTAAAAATGAAGTAGTAGTAATTAGCCTTATGACGATATCAGACTACACGATTTTTAAAAAAAAATTGTTAAAATGCAAATTGTATACTGGATATTCTCATGTTTATCTTACTATTTAATTAACAAGGTATCATACCAGACTGTTGTTGTGTACCTAATGAAGTGGACGTTTTTTTTTTTTTTTGAATAGGCGTTAAAATGTGCGCAAAAGCCGAATGCGAGCCCTCACCTGCCAGGTGTAGCAGCGTAGAGCAGAGTTGTGAAATTGCAAATTTCCTCGGTGCTCCGTGTCTCCGGGCAGGGCGTCGCGGGTCGAGATACCACGCCGCCCCTTTGATGTGAGCGGGACACCCGAGGGGGGCCAAAACAGAATAAATTACTCGATTATTCCCGGACGCACGCCGACAGGCTCTACGTGGTGGTTCATTTCGTCGGGGTGAAAAATGCAAAATAAAAATATAAAATCTTTTTCTGCGCCAGCGCAAGTGCTTTCTGTGTAGCGATCAATGACAGATGTGCTATTAATGATCAAAAATATGAAAAATGAACATGATGAAAGCCTTAAACTTACAATAGCTTGGATGCTACAGCGGCCAAAAGACAGCCTACTTTAGCAGCTTATTCATGTGGATCAACTTGCATGCTCACATTAGCTTAAAATTGTGTGCGGTTCATTAAAAAACAAAAACAACAAAACAGCATGTATCTTCCAACTAGCTTTACAATTCTGTTCAAGGTATGAAACGTACCAATTTTAGCTAGCGGTGCATAATAGTGGCATGGACCAGCCTTCATAAGTCTTGTTTTAGCATCATGCTAAACGTCAGCATTCACAGCAGTGAGCGGTTCCTTAAAAAGAAAAAAAGAAAATGCTAAAAGGCAATTATTGACAAACACAATATAACACAATAATCTACCTTAGGAGGTAGCACATTGTTACAGCGGCCTTTCTAATGATCATAATTAAAGCTACTCTTAAAGATAAATATCATTTACAAAATGCATTAAAATGATAACACAGTACTATTACTTCCAAACAGAACATTATATCATAAAGACAAGTTCTGCGTGGCTTTAAATTTAACCGATAACAGTTTAGCATAAACAGAATAACATAAAAAAAATTATATATACATATACACAAACATACACTTATAGATACATATTCTTATATATATATATATATATATATATATATATATATATATATATATATATATATATATATATATATATATATATATATATATATATATATATATATATATATGTTTTTCCTTAGTTAAACTCAATAGAATCATGCTTGCCTTACACCAACTGGAAATCAATAGTGGAAGCCAGGAGAGTTCAAGCGCACAAAAAATAAATGGAATAAATAAATACATCTTTGATTTGTTTGTTTTGCTCGGCGTGGCAATGACATGCGGTTGACATTGCCGGGAAAAAGAGTGAGAGCGGCGTCCTTCCTGTCGCTAAATCAGACGCCAGTGAAAATGTCACGGCGGTCTGCGTTGCACCCGACTCCCACTCAGCTCGCAGGAGGTTTTCATACGATTCTACGTCCTTGATATGCATCTTCCATTCATGAAGGAAACAGAGCTGGTTAGGTAAAGATGTGAAGATAAGCACTGTCGCGTTACCGCTGCACACACCTGTCATGTTTTTTTTTAAAATGGAAAATGAGGCAGTTGTGAGATGAAATTAAATGTCATAGTTTCACAACAGAGAAACAAATTGCATTTGTTCCAAATTCAATATACACGTGCGCGCGCGCGTGTGTGTGTGTGTGTATATGTGTGTGTATATATATATATATATATATATATATATATATATATATATATATATATATATATATATATATATATATATATATATAAAATGTTATTTTATTTATTGATTAATCAGCTGCGGATGATCATGATTTGTGATCGGCAATGATAGATAGACTTATGCCGATCACATACTTTTCCATGGAAATCGTCTGATCACGATCAGTGGCAGATCAATTACTGTATGTATCTATTTTACAACGCGACGATATTTTTATTGATGAATTAACAAGTAACAAAAAAAAATTGTGTCAGTTATTTGGGGGTTGGACTTGACGTGCGATCAATGGTCGCAGTGTCGATATCCCGGTATGGCCGCAGGATTTTCGCAACTTGTGCGCACCCGATGACGCAATCAATGTTTTCCCTCCAAACAATCACGGATGGGAAACATTTGCCGTTTAGCGTTAAATCTTTGCTGTCAAAGTGATGGCATTTCTGCAACACTCTGGTTTAAAGACTTCCAGTCCGGATGACGAAAGGGGAAGGCCGGGAAGCAGTTTGGCCTCGGCGTGAACCGCCGCATGCTGAGGAAAACGAAAATGGAGGAGATGACACTTTATCTCTCCGGGCTGGAAATCTACACATCTGCTTTGTGGATTAATTTTGAAAATGTATCAATCATTTGGGAGGCTTCCCTGGGCCGGGGGTAAAGCAGCTTTGGGCAACCCACAGCAAGTGGGCCATGTACAGTCCCTCATCTCGGAGGGCTGAACAGTTAAATTCAAATCGACATTTGCACTGTAGTCGTAAATCGCAGAGGGCACAATTAAGGTACAACCACTCGCACTCCCCCTGCAAAGCGCAGTTAGAAATGGCCGTTTGCGCCGTTGTGGGACTGAACACAGCTGACTTGATTCCGGGCCAATCAAAGTGGCTTCTCTCATTCCCTTTAAATTCAGCGCACACGACGAGCCTGGTCTAATGGCAATATTGAGGATTAAAAAAAAAAAAAAAAAAATCACAAGTAATTTTTTTCTCGAAATCATTCTGCACGAGTATATATACAGTATATATGACTGCATCCTGAATTCACTTATATATACAGATACACACACACACACATATATATATATATATATATATATATATATATATATATATATATATATATATATATATATATGTATTTATTTATGTCTACAGTATAATTATTCCAAACCGAAGGAAAGCAGCTTCCCTCACCACTTTTTTTTTTCCTATTAGAGCGTTTGCAGCGAAACAGGCCAATGAAAGGCAGATGCAAGCAGGGATGGAGGATCAATGACATATTTATTCATCGTATTTATGTAATGACAACAAGCTGTGTACTCTGGGCAAAGACTAAAGAGAGACGCATCTCTTCGAATCCATCACACCGTAGCTGCTTTGTGACTCACGCTGTTGGCCGTCGTGCATCTTAAAAAAACCCGCTCATTAATCATACAGAGCGTAGCTTGGAAATCAATGGACAACACATTTGATGTCCCGTCAAAACGGGGGTTAAAATAGAGCAATCAATGAAGAAAAATTGCGTGAACAAAGTTGAAAAAGCGGATGAGGGTTGTGGTCTGTCGAAGGGTGGAAAAAGTACATTTGACTTGCACAAGTTTGCAGAAATGTCGCATCGCCCTCCAGCTAGAATATTTAAAAAGTGGGATGCTTTTTTTCTTTTTTTTTACAAAAGCCCCCGCCGGCGACAGACAACATGTCTTCTTAATCTTGTGAATGTGTGGCTTGTTAATCCTTCTCCAGAAAGAATTAATTCCCGTGGACAAAATGGAGCAGAATGTTGATCAAGTAAACATGTAAATCATTTAAAAATGTATTTTAAGTTTAATAAATTAAATACAATGAAATAAACTGAAATTTTATTTTAAAATACTTTTCATTTGAGGTATTTAAGTGTTATTATTGTATTTTAAAAATATGCGTTACGGTATTCCTTTTGAGCATGATCATAGATTTTTTTTTAAAAACATTTTTGCTTTTCAAATGTGTATTATTTGGTAGCTCAAGAGAATTATTCACAAAACAATCTGATGTGATGAGACAATGCTTAGTTATTAAAGTATATTGTCAAAAAACGTCTTTGTTTACTATTGAATATAAAGACTTAGCTTACGAAGTTATATGAAGTTATATTATACAATTTAAACCAAAAAAAAATTGCAGGGAATTAAAAACAGACTCACAAATCCTGACATCTGGTGGCTGCAACACCATAGTTCACAATCTGAGAGAGAGAGATGAATATCAAATATTAAATACTGGCAAAAGCTTTCGGAATGATGCAAAAGTATTAAAATAAACATTTTTTTGAATGAATACTTCAAAAACTGCCCATTATTATCGTTGTAATGACCGAAGGAATAGATAGATTTTTATATTAATTTTGGGGGTGAAAAGAAGACGCTGTGTGATTGTACCTGCAAGAAAGGAAGCCACCGCACAGTCTTGGCCACGTTCCCTCGACGCCACCCTGTGGCTTTTGTTTCTGCGAAACCCAGCAAAGACAAAAAATAATTTTACACGTCAAGGATTGACTGCATAGCTGTAGACACTGCCTAGTGGAATCTTGATGCCAACGAACTATGATGAATTGAGTTGAGAAGCTTCGTTTACACAAAAGTAGTGCTCTGCCACCATCTTGTTGTTGCTATTTGTTTTATTTTTTTATTTAACATATTTATATAGTTATGTCTTATGTAATTTTATGTAAACTTTAACTATGTGCTCAATGCACTACATGTTTGCAATGTGGTTGAGAGAGGAAAGTAATTTCATCTGTGCTGTATGTTACACATAGAGCATATTTGACAATAAAAGCTGACTTGACTTGATCTTGTGGCATCTTAGGAACTACTTTGACGTGACTTGTGGAGCAGTGGGAGCTGCAGTCCCTGCATTTTGACATTTGGCTTCAAATAAAGCCGTACTTACAAGATATTGGAATTACAACCTTATTATACAATAATAACTCACCTTAAAATTGTTCGAAATGGGAGGGGTAACAATCTTGGCCCTCCCCAGCCCCGCTGTTGTATCTTTGACGGCGTTGCGCGACTCGTAACGTCACGTGGTCTACGCCGAGCCGCCTCCTGCTTCTTCTTCATCTTTTCTCCTCCCTTTTCTCCGTGACGGTCCACACGCTCCAGACGGGAAACCGCACTTCGAGGTGCGTATTTGAAAGTCCAAAATCGCCGGTGCTGCTTTGGGGCGGCTTGATATTTCCGTACCGACTGTCTGTCATACGCGTTCGCATTTTTAACCCGTAGAGGTGAATGGGGCTACGAGGCTGGGCCCGCTGTTAGCTTGACAGCTAATGACTTATGAAGCGGTCGTTTGTCACTTTAAGGCCGCGCGTATCTCGCTTGGTAGAAACAACAACGCTTAGTTCGATTTGACTTGTTACCAACTCAACATTTCGTAAAAAATCTGCGACGATGAAGTTAAGGGGGGCGTTTGCCCGCTGCCCACCTTGGAGGCTACTAGCTTATGCTAATAGACAGAACGAGTCATCACCTTTACTCTGTTTGGGTCATTTGACTTGTCATGCTTAAGGCAACAACACATTTAATACCTACAACACGTTTCGCTAGTAAAATTAGTTGTACTCGTGAAAGAGCATTGGATAATTTCCACCCATTGGTTGCCCTCGTCGTAATTAACCATTTACAACCATTGAAGCCCTTGGGATTTTTACTACAGACAGTCAAGGATCTTTCAAGCTTCTTATTGGCTCTCAAGGCCTTATGACACACTTGGAATCTAGTGTGACAAAGCAGGCGGAAAATCAAATGAATTATTGGATGAGGAAGTAATAAAGTTGGATTTAATCCACGGTTATGAGGCAGTAACTAGAAGCAAAGGGCTGCGGTTGTTGCCTAAAGGAGGTGTTCAAACATGGCATGCAGAAGCTTGAGCGGTAGCATCTACTCCGACGTTGATAATAAAGGAGGAACTATTCACCTGTAGTAACACTCCACATTGTCCGCATACCTGCTATCAAAATGCACCAAATGTTATCACATTACCTGCGTGACCGTAGAAGTGCGAAAATGGCAGTTATGTTGTAACTCTGTACGTTTCATGGTGAAAGAGTTTGCTCACAAGTTGCGTGGTGCGGAAATCTCAAGAGAGGAGGCTTTTTCCATGATTACATAATTAGTCTGTAAAAATTTTTTTACATTCAATCAAGTGTAAAAAATGGTACAGAAAGGTTGAGGCGGTTCAGAGCTAAGCAAACTATAATTGAAATGATATGAAATCAACGTTTTGCGTCCTTTCCTTCATTGTCTGCCTTCCTAACTCGCCATCCCATCCCTTGGTTGTAGATCATGGCCGTACCTCCGTCCTACGCCGACCTGGGAAAGTCCGCCCGGGATGTTTTCACCAAGGGATACGGTGAGCAGTAAAGGCCTGGCACCAAATGACGCGCTGAGTTTGAGCGGGTGATATTTACTTGTTGTTTTCTCCTCAGGCTTTGGGCTCATCAAGCTGGACTTAAAAACAAAGTCTGAGAATGGACTGGTAAGACCGAGGCACTCCTGATAAGATTATGTTACTCTCCCACCACGAGCTGAGCGGACTTAGATGTTTGTGGGCAAGGCGCCAATTCAAGTGGTTCTCATTGTGACCAAGTTCACGTTATAAACTGTTTCCTCGTGCGCAGGAATTCACGAGCACCGGCTCGGCCAACACCGAGACCAGCAAGGTGGCCGGCTCATTGGAGACCAAGTACAAGTGGGCCGAGCATGGGGTGACCTTCACGGAGAAGTGGAACACCGACAACACGCTGGGCACCGAATTCACCATCGAGGACCTGGTGGGTGCAGAGGAGATGAGAGGTGCAGCGTGGACGTTGGATTGATTGTTGCTGGTGTTTCCAGGTGAGCTAATATCGATTTATCTATTTTGTGACGTCTCTCTCCAGTTGACTAAGGGTCTGAAGCTGACGTTTGACTCCTCCTTCTCACCAAACACTGGGTAAGCTCATTGTAGAAAATTAAGATTGTGTTTTAGTTGATGTATTGTTTTATTGAACTCTATTTGATTATTTAGAATTTATTTTGAACTGAATTGAATGGGGTTTGTTTTCATAGTTTTCTTTATCTACTTTATTTTGTATTTTTACATTCACTTTTAAAATATTTTTATTTTATTTGTATTTTAGCTTGCATTTTATTTTTTAAATGATTATTTTTTTGCTTTTTAAAATGGCATTTTTTAATTTCTAAATACATTTTAATTAAAAGCTACTTATTTGTATGTCTGTTATTTTAATTTGGAGTCTCACAAAATATCTTGAATTTTGTATTTCATTTAGAAGTTGCTCAGAAGTGTGATTTTTAAATTTTTTTTTAATTCTCGGCTCCTAGCAAAAAGGGCGGCAAGCTCAAGACGGGTTACAAGTGCGACCACATCAACCTGGGCTGTGATATCAACTACGACATCAACGGCACGGCCGTGCACGGCGCCGGCGTGGTGGGCTTCGAGGGTTGGCTGGCTGGCTACCAGGTGACCTTTGAGGCCGGCCGCAACCGGATCACCCAGAGCAACTTTGCCGTCGGCTACAAGACGGACGAGTTCCAGCTGCACACCAACGTGTAAGGTTGAAGACATTTACGCCGCCATATAAATAAAGATGGATTGTTTTGGGTACATGGATATTAGCTCGCCTGTGCATCTGACAACACTGCACCTCTGCTTAGCATTTGGCTTTCAAAAAAGCTCGTACTTCAATGGTGTGTTTCTACCAGCGAGTAGTGTTTATTTGAATCAGGCATGAGAGGAATATCGAGTTACTGCTGGGTCCCTCGTGGTTATTTTTACACAAGCGATGGGATCAAAGACGCTCCAGGTGAGAGCGAGCTAGTTGCCTGATCAAAAGGAGCAAAAGCCCCTTGATTGGAAGGGCGAGACAGTTAATCCCACTCGGTGGGTGAGTGCAAGGTTATGGCCAAGTCGGCAGAGCACATCACCCAGCCCCCCCTACTGAGCTCACAGCTAATCCTCGCATCTCGATAAGGTCAAATGAAGTGTATCCAGTTTGTACAACCACCTGGCGCAAAACAATATGGCACTAAATTTTCACTTGGATTTCTGCTTTTTATTTCTGCTCCTTTGCAGAAATGACGGCACAGAGTTCGGCGGCTCCATCTACCAGAAGGTCAACGAGCAGCTGGAGACGGCCGTCAATCTGGCCTGGACTGCCGGCAATAGCAACACCCGCTTTGGCATCGCCGCCAAGTACCAGATTGATCCTGACGCGTCCTTCTCCGTGAGTGGCTAAGTAGCACGCGCTCGGGAAATATTTCTGAAGACTTAACTTGTCCTCCAGAGCTCATCTGCCTGCAATTAGTGAAACATTTTCGATTTCGTATTGCCTAATTTTGATGACTTGCCACAAAACGGGAAATTAGAGTCAGCTTCGGTGCCCCCAGGCAGAAATAGCAAGACGCGACAAAACTCTCATCTCTTAATGTATTTTTTTTTTACATGCTTGCTTAATTCATCTGTCATCTCCCACAGGCAAAGGTGAACAACTCCAGCCTCGTAGGCCTGGGATACACTCAGACTCTCAAGCCAGGTGAGAACACTCATTTTCATACACAACCCATTCGCGAAAAAATTAATTGTGGCTCAAGAAAATACACTGGTGCCTTGAGGTACCAAAATGACCAAATTGGGGGTGAAAATAAAGGGGACTTGTGTGTTTCCTGAATGTTGTTGGCATCGTAAAGAATGTCTTATCAGTGTAAACTTGTACGGTCTGCTTCAGGCATCAAGCTGACGCTGTCCGCCCTCCTTGACGGCAAGAACATCAACGCCGGCGGCCACAAGCTAGGACTCGGCCTGGAGTTCCAAGCGTAGGGTGCACGCGCGCTTCTTGCCAACACCCCCACCGGTCCACCCCTGTCATCCCTGATTTAAATGAAAAATAATTTAGCCCTCACGACCCCGCTCCTTCCTCTTCCTCTACCTCTATATGCACCACACCTGGAGGCAAGCTGGGGGCCACACGCTTGCCCCCACTCTGAGAAGCGAGCATCTCCCACATTTAAAGGACCACGTTTAAGGGAATATTTAACTTTTTGAAATGAGCAAGAAGAAGGGCGGGAAATGTGAAGCGTGTAACTCGCAAGGGAACGAGTAGCCTTTGAGCACAGCTTAATTTTCAGTCACCTTTATGTCCATTTGTGTGGCCGTGCAGAAAGAATGACGCGAATAATGACACCATACATATTCCTCGCTCATGAGAACAAGATGGACACGCACCCATACACACTACACCCCAATGTGTACATTTTTTTTAATCTTGTTACATAGCAGCATAATGGAAAATGTTATTTTATGACCAGACCTGTGTAGCGTAATTCACCTGTCAAGTCTTAAGACCGGCTCGATCAAAATGGACACTTATGGATGAGAGTTACTGGATCTAAACCGGAAGTGGCAGTTTTCCATGGATGCTTAATAGTAATCTTGAGGCTATTGTCATTTCCTGAATCAATAAAAACATCTCGAACCAGCAAGTGTGTTTTCCTGTTTGTAAACGTGCAACTAAACGGTCATATTTCCAATATTCAATAGATTGGAAGAACACTTCCTTGGAAGCCTCCCAAATATTTCTGAGTCATATTTATGTATTAGTCTTTTTTTTTTGTACAGTAGTTTCAACATTACGCCACTTTTTGTATACAGTTCACAAAACGTTTGTGTGCGTAATCATGTTTTTTTAACAGTCAATAACGACATTCCGATGCTGACGTTCAATGTGACGCGCAGCCACGCTACAGATTCAGCAACGCCCCCTTCCTCGTCTCTTCCTCCGCACAAATCAACATGGCGACGATGGGAAGAATCAGGAAGAGTAGCACTCTCTGTCTACTCGTTGTCTCACTCCAGCTTTTGCGACTCGGCGGCGTTTTGTCAGCTCCGAAGAATATCACCTTGGCTGGTAAAGTCGTATACTTATCATACGATGGCTTTAATTTTTTGTTTTTTTAATGAGAACTCTGAGCGCCACACAGTGCTAAGTGGCTAACTTAGCGATGCGAACACGTCACGATAGTCAGCTGAGGGGATTGACACCTTACATTCGCACGTTTTTTTTTTACTCTCTTTTGAAGAAATACAACCGAGCTTCAGAATTGTCCAACATTGTAGGGCGATGTGCCGTAAAATAGAGCTCGTCCGTGACGTGTCAATTGTCGCGAGATCTTGACAGCTCGACGTGATTTATGCAAAGTGTAACTTGGGGCGTTCATGCGTCTGTTTTAAATAAATTAAACTTTTTTTTCTCATTTATTTGCTTCCTTCATTTTATGTTGTCCAACTTTGTACTAGAATGTATTCAAACACAAAATTAAATTTAAAACATTTAAAAACAATTAGTTGATTCATGGTTATGAACATGCTACATTTTTGAATAACTGCTGATTGTATCTTCAATAAGATAATGCGCTACTGCTTACTAAATGGTGTAGCATTACGGTATGCGTGAAGGTTTAGCTCGTGAATGCACGTAGTCATGAGGTTTCTTCATGCTACAAAGCCCTCCTGTTCATGCTCTTGCGTGTGTATGAATAGATCCTTTTGACTTCAAATTTCCGAGTGAACTCTTAACCTAGCGGGCGACGCCTCTATTTGGACTGATTCATGTACAAGCTATAGACAAATTTAGGGTGCAGTCACACAGTGTTTGAATGGAGGTTTGGAGTTGGAAACATACGTGAGAAATAGTAGCGCCCCCCACCCCCACCACCATATCGGACATTTTAACGAAATGAATGTGAACAGCTGAGTCATATTTCATCTTTCTGTTTGTAGATGCGACCACAGAGAAAGCCAAGGTAGGCGTAACAGTGAGTCTTCCCCAGATCACAGTAAACCAAAGCAATACTCGGATGGACACAAAAGGATTGACGATCCAAGAGAAGGCCGAGCCAACGAAGATTCCCGACACGGCACCTGTCCAACCCAAGGCCCCCCAGCAAAACCCCATCCAAACTGACGACACTCAAGTCAATCACCCAACGGCGAGTGAACCCAAAACCAAACAAAACGACAACTCTGCGGTGGTCATCGATTCATCTGACAAGGATGCTAAAATAGCACCCGACGAGACTAAAATTATCACGCCCCAGGTGGCAAAGACCACGGCATCACCCACCGTGTCTAAAACGCCAGAAACCGCCTCCACCACAGCCAAAACCCCCCCAGAAGCCATTAAACCCATCGAAGAGGAGACCACAGTCTCCGCCGTCAAACCCTCTGAGACGCAGACCGCGACCACCTTGCAGGAATTTGAGTCGGACCTGCTGCAGCCCGCCGGCAAAGAAGCGACAGCTCACCTGGACCCGGAGGACGACTACGATGCCGATGAAGATGACGATCCGGATGCGTACGCCGATGGCTTGTATCGCCTGGATGCCAACGAGGATGGCGGCAAGGAGCGGGACCAGACGGTGATCCAGCTGGAGACGCCCGATGTCAAGGAAGACGTCAGCTACACACTGCCCGGCATCTACAACACCGAGGATGAGGACTCGCATTTCTTCTTCCACCTGGTCATTCTGGCTTTCCTGGTGGCCCTCATCTACATCACCTACCACAACAAAAGGAAGGTCAGTGGCCTCTTCCCTCTTGTGGAGGGGATTGTAAGAGGATTACAATTCGTTGAATATTAAGACATTTTATTGTAGATTCATTTATTGCTTGTTTGTTAAGAAAATGCATGGCAAAAGTACCCTGAAAAAAATAGCAGCACATTAAATTTAAATATGTGGTGGGGGAGATCCACATTTGGATTATTTTTCAAAATCGATGAGTCCTATTTATATTATCGCTGATATTAATTGTTGCTGTACTTGTTGTCAGATCCTGCTGCTGGCTCAGAGCCGCCGCTGGAAGGAGAGCCTGTGCTCTCGCAACACAGTCGAGTACCACCGGCTGGACCAGAATGTCAACGAGGCCATGCCGTCTCTCAAGATGACACGCGATTACATCTTTTGAGCCATCGCACTCGGAACTCTTGTGCCCTCTTGCTCGATTGGCCTCCACGCTTTTGTCGGGCCGCCATGTTTGCCCCCCCGCCTCTACAGAAATTTTGTAATTATCTTCCTACCACATTTTCTCTTTGTCGCAAAGTCAACATTTAACAGGAGTGTTTAGTTTAAACTCTTTAGGGTGAGTTTCCGCCTTATCCGCATTCATTCTGGATTTGTTCCATTGGAGTGCAACAAATGAAATGACACTCAGTGATTACTTTGAAGCAGGCATTATTTTCCAACATGTCCGTTCCCGTTTGCCCGCCCCCCTACTGGCCAGATGCTGCCGTGCAGGACTCCTGGTTGGCCCTATCTTTGTTTTATGACTTCGGTGAAGTCCTTGTCGATTACCCGCGCTAACTAAATGCACTGTTGAGGCTATCCAAAATGCGCCCAGAAGTTGATTTGCAGCAAAAGTTATACCACAATTCCATTTGGACAAACCTCGGGCCACAAGGATGCTAATTTAGATACAAATTCACAGTGCAAGTAAAAGAGTATGAGTTACAATTTCTCCTTTTCCTCATTGCTGTTTAATTTTTTTTTTGTTAAACACCCTTTAAAGCACACAAGGACACTACAGAATCAATCTGTAAAATTAAGTTAAAAACATCAGTGTAAAACAGTGAAAATTTAAAAGTAGATTTTAACTTGCCAGGCAACCTCCAATAAAATGCAGTAACTATATATTGAAACACTGCGCTATTAGGAAAATAGGTAGTCATGTACATATTAGTGAAATGACGAAAGTCCACTATTTTGTTTCATTTTGACAAATGACAGTTTGTCATGTTTTGTCCCCAAAAAGCATACCAAGATACCTTTCCAAAATGGCCGCCTGTTGGGTACGCATGCGCAGGTTGGCTTGTTGGCAGAGCTACTTCTGTATGACTTTTGGGGTGATTACGTTGTCCAACAAAAGCATGTTATTCCAGTTTATTTTTCATTTGATTAAAAATTGTATGTTTTTTTTTTTTTTGTTGGACATGTTGGTGTCTCTCCTACCAGTCGCACCCCCTTTTTTTCGTTGCCTTTTGTGTCACTTTTTTTTTGTAAATCATGCTTTCATGAGCTATTTGGTACTTTTCTCTATATTGTATAAAATAAAAAGACGCTCTTTAGTTACTTTTTTGCACTGTGAAAGAGAAACTGCTCTCGCAATCAACGGTAGATTCACTTTCATTTTTGTCAATTAAAGCACAAATGACGTCAGAATTTGAGCGCGCTTGTTTGCCCGTTTTTCAATAAAGGACAGTTTGACCTGACATCGGGTGGACGCCATCTTGTTTCTCGCCACCTGGGGGCAGTGTTCCCCAATGATTGGATCGATGGTCAAGTGAGCGCGATCAGATTGGCTGGAGTTCCACGAAAACTCACAGTTCATTCCTTTGACAGAAATGAAAATGCTTTGACGGACGTTTCTCGGGACCTCGAACTCAACGGCGGCTTATTTTTGTTGTGCATTTTTCACACGATATCAACAATTAAAAGAACCTTCAAGATGAACACAATGTCGAAAGCGGGATTGAAGCAAGCCTGCACGATTTTAGGTATTTAAAATTGCGTTTTGTTAGTTTTTGGAACTGATTAATAACATTTCCATGACTTCTTCGTGATGAAAAAAAAAAAAGTAACAAATCAAAGATTTAAAAGCTCGTGGTTAGTCAAAGTGAACATTGTGAAACACCTGGTTCGAATGTCAAGGAATTATCCGAGTTGAGTTGTTGCTTTGAATGAAAAAAAAATCCATCTTTGTCCTTTGCCAACGTTTTGAATTTCTCTCTCTCCTTATTGTTTGATGGCCGTCCTCCATCTAGCCATCACATCATCATCAAGCGTCTCCGTATGCCTGCCTGCTGCCGCCGCTGGCTTTGATCACCTGAACGTATGCGGCTATTTTTATTTTCGGCCACCTTTGCATTTCATCGTCGCCAGTCTGCGTCGCGTCATTCGGCGCGAAATGTTTTCATCCGTTTCCTGCCACGGGGGAGCCTTTGTAGAACGGATTCTTGACAGCAAGGCGGCAAGACGGTGATGTCTTTAAGAAATATATACATTTATATTTTCGAGGGGAAGATTTGACATGCTCCAATAACTCTAAAACTGTTATCGTACTCGATGTTTGTTTTTCTTGCCAGAAAACAAAACAAGACGGGAAAACCCCCCCCACAAATGTTTGGAAGGGGCAAAGAAGTGATGCTAAAATGCAACAAATCATGAATTAAAAACAATACTGCCATCTACTGGACCGGAGAGGAATAACAATGACTCTTGTTAATTAATATAAGGCTGAAACCTTACAGAAAATTTAAGAATCAATTGTTATTGTGATTTCTGACCGCGGGCCGAGAACATGCAAACTCCACACAGGAAGGCCGGAGCCGGAATCGAACCCTGCTAACCAGTCAACCACCATACCGCCTAAATTCATTCATGCAATCGTATATCGTCGCAGAGTATCGCACATTTTCAATTTACATACTGTATCGTAACAGGCTTAATTTTTCACAGTAAAAAAAAGTAACCATTCGCCTCGTGCGGTGTACTAACACATCTGGAAACTTTTAAAATTGTGAACAATTTGCATACGTCTCTTTTAATGTGTCACGATTCAGTTTTTCTATTGAATTAAAGAAAGCGCGACTAGTCGTGGGTGTCAGGCGGGAACGCGTCACCTCTTTTGTACTCGCCGCTGAACTCTTCCCGTCGCCCTTTTAGTCTGGCTTTGATGAGGCCGCCGCCGCCGCGCCGACACAATGGAACAGAAGGTGCCGCGGATAAAGCCCGCTGCTGAAAAGAATCACGGGGAAAAACGGAAAGGGAAGGAAAAGCAGAAAGAGAGTTATTGATGCACAACACCATTTTGCGCCGGGAAATTGGAAACAAACAGGCGGCTTTACAGACACACAGGAAGTTGCTCGCTTGTTTAACGGGGAAACAAACGTCTCAACTTGCTGTTGTGCGCAGCCTTCTGCAATTGTGGTGGACACATTGATCCAAACACTGATACCAATGTTGGCATTGATATTGATGGATACTCGGGAGCATTATCATCAAAAATGTGACAAGTCAAAACTCTTGACGTGGCATCGGATCAATGCCAATGGTGAATTTGAAATCAATTGATGCCATTCCCAGCATTGGTATTGGCATTGATTGATACCAGTGTAATGAGACGGATACGTTTGTGCTGTGGTTTCATCCAAAAGAGCTGACGATTGTTTTTGTGATTTACACGACTGCATTGGCAGCGGAGGTGTTGCCACAGTGTCCTTGAAAGTGTAACGTAGTTACTTGACTGATTCCTTTATGTTAAAAGTTGGATCCAAGTTACTTTGTGGCATTGGTGCCGACAGCCCCGCTCAACATAAAACTGACGCCAAGTTTTGCCAAGACTTAATTGGGAGTATTTTTATCTTCTGTTTTTATGTCTTTATGCAGTTCACTTAACATAAATGGCTACTTGTTTAAAAAATAAAATAAAATCACTTCTGATAAATGTTTTTTAGACCGTTTTAGGCTGACATATTTGAACTGTCCTGTTTGGGATTGATTAATTGAATATAAATTGATCTTAATAATGATATTAATTGAAAACAGAATGAAATCATTCGTTAATGATTTGGTTTCATCAACTATAAACCAATCTGCCTTTCAAGTCCAGCCTTAAAAAAGATGTGTACTATATTGGTATTGAATTGATACCAAAGTTGGAAATTATTGATCAATACAACTTCGAAGCAATTGATACTTCAGTTTTCGACCCTGCACTTTCATCGATAATACGAAAATGGTTGTTGAAGTTAAGCCACAGAGGTTTTATTTTAGTTATTTGGTATTAGATCGATACCGGCATTGGTACCGATTTCGAGTCATACCACTGTGATGAGAAGGATACTTTAGTATTTCTTGGGTGGATTGAATTAAGCATCAGTGAATATTTCTGAGATTCGTTATTTGCTCCTCTGTCCTGCTTTCAGGATCAGAAAAAAAAAAGGCAAACTAGTGTCTAAAATCAAGACATAGGAGGGTTTTAGACATTTTTTATATTGTTATCCGATAGATAGCAGTGTGCTGCGGGTTCTTCAAAAATTGGCAAATTTTTCAGTGAATTCGAGGCTTTGGCGAGGTTGGCAAGGTCCTTGCGGTCCTCCGCGTTAACGCCCCATCTGTTGTTTGTGGACCACCCCGACGTTGGCCCTTCCGACTGATCGATGCTAATAAGTGTGGACAGCGGGTGGAGGGGAGCGCGCTAACAGCTGTGAGCTAGCGCTGTTAAAGCCAGCTTTGCGCTAGGCAGTCAAGGAGAAATTCAAGTTAACGGGATGTGTTGGAATACCCGCTGTGGGTTTTGCAAAACGAGCAACCTTCAAACCAAAACGCCCGCCGACTTGTGTGGGTCACAGCATCGTTTCGTCGTTGGGTTTCGTGTGATCTTTCCAAGACATATTTTTCAGAAAACTTCCGACTGTCGAGTGTTGTTTGTGTTAATGCTTATTTGGAGGTAAAAGAAGCAATGATATCTCACGTCGGTAATTTGGGAAATGTTTCCAGAAAAGCATACGTCCCCCCCCTCGGTGACCGGTTAGATTTACGAGCGCCTCGATAAGTGTTTTGCCATGATGGATGGCCGCCGCCTGACGTCCCGCGGTCGGCTAAAAGGCGAGCAGGAATCACAGGTGGGAAGGACGCGAGGGAGACGCGCTTTCATCTGTTTCTTGAGTGTGTGTGGACGCAGGAGAGGCAATCGTTCAAAACTGGAACGCCACTCTGAACGGCGCAGACCTCCGGCAAGGCCGAACACGTCTCCCAACGTGCTCGACCTTGTTTAGCGAAACGAAAGGGCCAAAATATTCAAAAGAGTGCATGTCACCAGAGCAAAGTCGTTTTTTGATTAATAACGCCATTGCAAATGGAGAAACGCTGCTGAACTTGTATTTTTTTTTCTTTCGCCTAAAACAGTCATTTTAGTTGGAAAAACTCGAAGCTCTAAACACGTAGGACAAGGTTTCGCATGATGAAAAAAAAAACAGCAAAAGGTTTGAACAATCCATAAATCGAGCTAATGAATCGATGAATTAATTAGCAGCAAAAAAAAAAAATCGGAACTAATTAAGGTAAATAAACTAAACAGCAAGTTGTAAAAACAAGACGTTTGTGAATGTTGAAAAGTGCGCGAAATGGCATTTCAAACAAAGACGCAAGCTAAAGTCGTCTCGCTCTTTGCATTATTTTGGGACAGACAGACATCACTCACATTATCCTCGGACACAGTCGACTTAAAAAGAAAAAAATATATATTTAGAAGGTCCAAATCCTGTGTGGCGTAAAGCTTTTTTATTCAGAAGCCCCTCCCCACTTTCCCCCGACCAGCCGTCTTTGCGCTTGTGGCATTTACGAGATTACGTTGATCTTTGGCAAGCAAATCCCGACATTTCCCAAACTCCGAGCTTGTCAAGGTAATTCCGTTTCCCTCCCCCCCCCCATCTTGTGTGCGTTACCTTACTTGTACCCGCTCGCACGACGCTGACACGCTTCCTTCGCAGTTGACGACAGATAGCGCGCTAAAACGGCTAACGGGATTAACACATTTGAGCGCGGGTGGGCTAAAATGGCAGCCACGACGGAGGGAATGTCAACATGCTGCTCTTTTTACATTAAAAAAAACAAACAAACACGCAAGCTGCACAGTACAGCATCGTTGACGACTTGTTAGAATTAGCAGGCAGATAAAAATAACACAATTTTCCTCAAGGTCAATCACGAGTCTTGCATTATTTTACATGAGGAACAGAAATAATCAGACCTCCAAAACGCAATCTGCTTGTTAAGTTAATGTTTAAATAAGAGATTTATTTTTTTGGGGGGGGTAACCAAGGATTCTACTCTTAGCAAAGCAGCATACATGCCACTTGGTACTATTTGTCAAGAATAAATTCTTTAGACAAAAATCAAAAAAGGGTAATGTGTGTACAGCCCCGTGCACATTAAGCTCATATCCAACCCCCCTCCCCCATCCCCGTTCCCAACCCGTGCATCCAATCAGAGGCCCGCTTTGATGCCGATGTTCAACATTGAAGCCCCGTCCATATTTCACGCCGGCAGAAGTGGGGTCGGAGGTCGGCGGGACGAAACACTGACGCTGGAATTGCGCCCAAATTTAATCTCTGTGCGACTGCGAGAGGTCGCCACCTCCCGTAATGCGGCCCGCCAAATGGCGCCGCAAATACTAATAGCTACGATATCATCATCATCATCATCGGGAGAAAATTAAAATGTTTCAAAGAAAAAAGCGGCTTCTTTCCCAATGTGCCTATTTGACACTTGGAAGGCGTTCAACATGCACTGCACATGCACTCTCGCTACCGACTACACGACTTTTTCTCGACCGCTGCGACTGCAACCACCACCATTGCTGCTACTACTGATACCGTTGCTGTTACCATTTTGTCGACCACGATCACGACTGCTGCTACCGTTACTACTCCTCCCACTGCTACAATTTGAGATGATACGACAACTTCTGCTACCACCATCATTGTAAAAGGCAACTCAATGTGCTTCACGTCATTGCAATGACAATATTAAGAAGCATTTACAAACAAAACCGTTCAAGACATTTAAAAGAAACGTCAGGACAAAAGTGATGTCATGCACTGAGGTCTTGGATTGACAGCTATCACTTTTTTTTTTTTTCCCCCTTCTCCAAGGTTGGTGTGAGCGTCCGTCAACAGAGGTGGTGATTTGGCTCACTCTGCGCCGCAAAGAGTCACTTGACTTAAATGGGGATAAAGCGCTCTTAAGCGTCACAGCGTCAATACAGCAGCTCGCGTCCAATTTGCAGTTATTATCCCGCACGCAACATGGCTGAATTATTCATGCAGACGCTCGCTCGGGCTTGGGAATGAAGTGGGAGGCAAGCGATAAAGTCAGGAGAGGGCCCGAACAGGCGACGACAGGGAGAGGCGGTTCCGAATTAGCGGAGCCGTCACCGGGCGTATGTCGGCTCGGACTTGCTCCTCGCCGAGCGCCGCCCGCCCGTAAAATGCGTGAATATTTATTGGAATTGGCAGGCCCCGCAGATGGAGGGAACAGATGCTCGTCACGGCAAAGTGTCACTTTCGCCGGAGAATTTGCTTTGGTGACAAAGCAAATCAAGTTATACGGGGCGATGGAGCGTCGCAAAGACGACTGGCAGAGATGGCGCCAAACCTCCAAAAGGCAACGCGCAAGCTAAGTCCATTTGTAGCGAGTGAAAACAGCAAGCTAGCTTCCAAATGCGAGGGGAAAACTTTTATTTCAATATTTTCTTTCAAGATATGCAGAAATGAATTTTTGACTTTTCTTCTTTGAAAATAGGAGAAAAAATTTTGTGGAGAAAAAGTTTTTCTTTCAAAAACACAAACACTTAAATATATATTTTTTAAATTAGGGAATATTTTTAAAATATAGAGAAAAAATGTTTTATAAATGACTACATTTGAACCTGTAGATAAATTATTAATTTCAAATTTTTATAAATGTTTTTTAATTCTCTATTTTCTTGACTGAGAAATTTCTTTTTAAAAGCACGTACAAAAACAGGTTTTTAAAATATGATGAAATGAAATGATCCTCAAATATTTTTTTTTCATGTATTTTTAAAAGCTGATGTGATTGACAGATTTATGAGCCTCGATTCTTCTTTCATTAACCGGCGAACCGGTCACCCCAAATCACTCACGTCGGGGAATTCCAACGGCAAACCGTAAATCATGAAAATGAGTCCTCCACCGGAGCAAGGCGGGAAAAGAAGCGCTAATTCCCGCCATTAACGAGGACAAAATGGCCGTTCATTTGCTTTTATGACAGACGTGTCGGACAAAACAGCGGCGAGCGGCGGATGAAAGCTGCTCTTGACGAGCACGTCTCTCGACAGCGTTGCCGTTCTCCAGAGAATGGCAGCTATTTGATGCAATTTTTTTTTTCTTAAGTGGCCCTGATTGGAAATCATTGCGCTGATCAAAAGCACGTGTGCGTCATGTCCTTCAAGTTGGAGAGCAGACGACGGGGCGCGCTGTCTTTTAATAGCCACGTCATGGCGATCAATGGAGTCCGTCAGGCGCGCTATTAAAAGACGCTAATGTGCCGTCACGTTCTGATGCGGACGACTTTTCATCAGCTGGCGGCGGACTTCGCCATCGGAACCGGAAAC
This sequence comes from Hippocampus kuda, assembly GCA_901007745.1. Lineage (NCBI taxonomy): Eukaryota > Metazoa > Chordata > Actinopteri > Syngnathiformes > Syngnathidae > Hippocampus > Hippocampus kuda. The sequence continues at coordinate 26,636 of CAAKHF010000954.1, read as the reverse complement.
GTGCGTTGGCTTTGTTAGCTTCACCGACAGAACAGTTATTTCTTTCATTTCATGATTAAAAAAAAAAAATGTCAACGCTTGAATACAAAGATATTGAAATGTTAATTCACTTATTTTTTATGTTCAAAACATGGAATTTTTTTTTAAAAACTTAAAACAATTACAAAAACGAAATCTTCAATATGAATTTTTTAAATTGTCATTAATATATGAAGAAAATTATATTTTGCATTTTTTCCCCAAAATTGAAGGAAACGATTAGTTTTCAAACTCTGAAGAGCATTTTTTTTAAATTGTTCTTTTAAATGAAGGATTTTTTTTTTTGGGAATTTGGAAAGTCAATTTTTCTTATTGAGATTTTACCGATTAAATTAGAAAATTAATAGTTAGTTTTAATTAAAAGAACTGTTTTCAATTTTTAAATTTTATTTTTTGCATTTGAATGCTCAATAAATTTTTAAATAACCTCGGCAGCAACATTTCTTTTCAACTGATGAGGACCATGCAATTCCAGCGCTCCACAAATGCCCCAGATGAACCCAAATTTACAAGTCGACGTGAAACATTGGAAGACATTGTCATCATTTCAACAATTCTCCATTTCAGAGTGCTGCCCC
>CAAKHF010000941.1:13546-32997 GCA_901007745.1 Hippocampus kuda | reverse complement strand
ATCCATGCTGGTAAAACTAGTGACAATAGTCTGCTAAAATATCTCCAGTAACAGCAGAAACTGCACTGAAACAAGTGTTCCCTTTTGGATAAATTAAGGTGGTGCTTAATAAAAATTAAGCACCATATTATTATTAAATACATAAATAATCATTACACCAACTCTTTGAGGCAACACCTATTGAGATTTTGGCCTATATAAAATAAATAAATTAATATAAAATAAATAAATTAATATAAAATAAATACATTTATTTATTTGATAGGAATCAGGCCAAAGACGCACAGAGAGTGAGCCCGGGGGGCTCTGCTGGACAGGTAAGTTTATCAGATCTCAAGGCTAATTTTACTTGTGAGGCTGTTCCCAAAATGCAATCGGAACTTACAGTAAGATTGAACTTTTGAACTCTTTATAATTTCTATTATCTAGTCCAGTTAAAGTCCAGGGGAGGAAGCCCCATCATAGCAAAGAGGAAACTAATGTGATGTGTGTAGTTCTTCATAGCCTCTTCATTTTGCTCTCAAAGTGCACGGAATTGATGGATTTTTAATAGAATGTAGAAAAAATTTCTCCCGGGGGGGCATGCCCTCGGACCCCGCTAAAGGGGCTGTGTTCCCCTTGGGGCTAAGCCCCCCTTGTTCTTGAAACCTAGTGACGCCCCTGGTCCTTGACATGAAATTTAAAGAATGAAATAAAGAACAATTCCAGGAGTGGAGAAAGTTGATTTGTTGTGTGACAAAAAAAAAAAAAAAAAGCCGGGCTGACTTTCAATGGTGTCACCCGTTCGTTTGGCCGTCATTTATTCATGTGCGCCGCAGCGCTGCTGTTAGTGGCGTCAATTATTCAACTCTACCAGCCTGAATAATTCAGCACAGGAGAAGTCCTCGAGGAGGGGCGAGGGTCTACCCGAGGTATTTTTACGACAGACAATTTAACACATCACATGGGCAAAGGTCACTAACGGGATGCCAAAAAAAAAACATTTTAAAAAGAGAAAATGAGTTTACTTGGACAAAGTAAGAAGTTCAGAAGAAAAGTAACTGCTATTCCTAATTTCATCCACTGGGGAGAGCCCTGACGACCACTGAAATGATGTGAAATTGGCTGCCACTCAGGGTTTGATGGCTGATACTGATGTACACGTACTTGTGAACGCTGAAAGACGTCAAGTTTCGGGAAGCAAAGGAAGCTGACTTCACAGAAAAGGAACATCACACTAAATAAACATCTTCCGTCGAACTATTTGAAGAGTACATTGAAAGGCAACAGTTTAAGAGGAGGCTTTGGTGGAATATTTGTTGTTGCTGTTTTGCTGTTTTGTTCGTGCACTAAAACCACCTTGCATGTATTTTCATGGATACATTTCCATACAGCACAAAACTGCAACCTCCTCTTTCTGAGAAGTTCCCTCTTTAGAATGCATATTGTGAGTCAGTTAAGGTTGTGAAGATTTTCAGATGGATACCAGTGCCAGTACTGAACTCTTCACTACTCACCAATACCGACACCAAGTAACCAATACAACAAATACTTTTGATTCATACAATTTCTGTTACATCAATAGCAGATCATTTTCAAGACCTTTCGTTTAGTTCTGACAAAAGGCAGACAATCAATCTCCATCAAATACCGTAATGGAGAAAGTAATCATAGCACCTAAATTGAGTTCGCAAACAAAATTTGGTAAAAGCACACTATTAATACATTCTAAGCATTAATATAAATGAGTTTGGACACCCCTGATATTGAGTATTCTTACCTGTGTGGATTGTCATGGCAGAAACAGGAATGAGCGGATTTCTGCGACTGACACGTTGACCGGTCACACCCACCATGTGTGTGTGTGTGTGTGTGTGTGTGGGGGGGGGGGTCAAATGGCCTATTGTAGGCGGAGTGTGTGTGTGTGTGTGCGTGTGTTCATGAGCCTCTTTTAGCATAGCCTGTTAGCATTGAGGGTAAGATGAGGTGGGGGTGGTGAGACTCACCCCTCTTGATGTGCTTTAGTTGTCTCTCGGCCTCGTCCCTCTGCTCTGTTAGTCTGCTGCACTGCGGGACACAAGCATTGCCCAATGTTACACAGTGTGACACAACATTAAACGACGTTACGCAATGTACTACTGATGTACTCATTTGTACAAAATTCCTGTCAATTTACTCACAGCGTAATGCAACATTCTTTTGTATAATACGTTGCACAGCATTACATGTTACAAAATGCAAGACAGTGTGCTACTTCACTGCTCTGTTACGAGCGTCTCACAGCGCTAACTTGTGTTACACGTTGGACAACGTTACCCAACATTACACAATGTTCAACAATGTTCTGAACTACTTACAATTTACTAGCGGTGTTAGACAATAATGTATAGCATGACGTTACACACCGTTACACAATGTTACACAGGGTCGCACAACGTAATCCAATGCTTCAGCCTAGCCAGCTAAACATGTGTGAGCTAACTTGTTGGTGTGACGCTACGCCAAGCTGACAGCATCATGGCGAGGTGAAACATCCTCGTTCACATTCATTTGCCACCCAGCAGCCCTCCGAGCAGCACCAGGAAGCACTTGGCCCACTTTTTAGGACTCATCTACCTGCAGCCTCTCACGCTAATGGCTAACATTAGCAAATCCCCCAGGAGGCTTCAAGGACATGTGCCTCTTTGACCACGTTACCCATATTCGACATAACATCTATTGTTCGAAGGGCTCAAAATGTTAGGAACATTAAAAATTAGGAATTTCAAATGTTGCATTCATTACAAACATTTTGCAGCATGTAACACTTTCAAATATCAAACATTACAAATGTCATGAGTATTTATAGTTCTGGATGTTAAATGCTACATTAGAAACATTTAACGATGGCAACCGTTACCATTACAAATATTCAATGCAACAGATATTCAAATATTCAAGATGAATGAATGAATGAATGAAGATATTCAATTGTTACAAATGTTTAACGTTACAAACATTAAACACAGCAATAATTCAACATGACAAAAATTCACTGTTATAATCATTCAACTCTAAACATGATGAACTTTCACTGCTACAAGTACTCAATGTTCCACATGCTTAAGGTTACAAAATGTAATCTTTAGAACCTTTACAAACATTAAACGGCGGGAAAATTACCAACATTAAAGATTACGAACATTAAACCTTCCCAACATTCAATGTTACGAATGTTTAACGTCAGGAACATTAAAAGTTCCATGCATTTCGAATATTTAACTTTAAATTAAACATTGATCAAATTACGTTACAAACATTCAGTGTTATGACCATTTACCATTTGAAATGCTTAAAGTCATGTTACAAACATTAGCCTACAAACCTTCAACATTAAAACCATTCAATATTCCAAACACTTGACGTTAGGAAAATTATACATTACAAATATTATGAGTATTTAATGTTTCCAACATTAAACATAACAAACATTCACTGTGTTGACTTAGCTTTAAATAGATTTAGTTTTGTTTCATGTTTTATCATGTTTTCTCTGCTTCCTTTTTTTTTTCATCACGTCTATTCGTTCCTTCCTGGTGTCGACCAATCAGCTCCGTCCGGTCACTCGTGTCTTGGCTAGGTGTGCCTCGTTGTCTCGTCAGTTCTATTGTATTTAGTTCCCTGCTTTTCTGTCGAGTGTTGTTGTTAGTCACGTTGACCAAGTGACAAACATCATGTTACAAACGTCACAGACTGCGACGTTATGAATAAATCGTGACAAACATTACGAGCGAGAATTCCTTAAGACATTTAATGTGATGAACGTTTAAAATCATGCGCAGATTCAACGTTACAAACATTTAAGTTAACGCTACGAACATTAAACATTACAAACATAAATAAACATGTATTAGCAGAAACACTCACAAAAATCACATTACAAACATTTGATAATATGAACATTTACATTGGAAACATTAAACGCAACAAACCTCCACTGTTCTGATCATTGAATGTAAATCTATATTAGCTGGCCTCTCGTGTGATGCCCCACGAACGACCTCTAACCACAAGTCTTCCTTAGCCGTTGCCGCGACAACCAGCAATCCCCAGATTGGTCTTCATGTTTATCATGGTGATGACTCGTCACTTCCTGGGTCAAACGCCTCTTAGCCAGCAAATGTTAGCATTCTCTTGTTAAAATGTAAAAAAAATAAAATAAAAAATTGTTATAAGTAAGAAATTGACACACGCTGTGGTATGCTTTGGATCATGAGCTGTTCCTGTCATAAAAATCAATATAGTGTTTAGAAGGGGAGAAAAGAATATACTAAATTTCATCCTACTGCGATAGAAAAAGTGTATACTGTATATGCATATGGTTGTGCAAATGTGCTGAGTGGGCACATTAATTTAGGGAGGGGTCCGGAAAGCCAGAAAAAGCCGGCCGGTGAGATCGTAATTCACATCAAGAAATCCTCCTCCATCACATTATTCAGTTAAAAACAAACACATTGATACTGTCTCCATAAACGTGCAGTTGCTTCTCTTGAGAGCATTTACCAGCTTTTGCTGTCAAAATCAATCACTGATTGAAAGAATTGTTGGTTTTACCTCCGTCTGCATGTGCGCGTCCTTCTCCTCTTCGCATCCTTCCACCGGCGACGACGACGAGGGGGAAAGCATTTGTTGATGGACGTATTTTGAGTTAGAAACCAAAAGAAATACAATAGTTGGATGGGACAGTATGAAAGGGTGAAAAGGAGCCCGGTTCCGCCGGCCCAGATGTCTTCGTTCGTTCTTGTGGAGGAGGGATGAGAAGGCACCCCGAGGACCGCTGCAGCCGGCAAAACCCCAGCCCTGCCACCACCACCACTAACACCACACACACATAGACACACCAGCGCACGCACACGCGCACACACACGCGCGGACACACACACACACGCACACACACACGCACACACTCACACACGCACACACCGTTTCCCATCTCTGACGTCAATCCGAGCCGCTTTTTTTCCCTCATCTTCAACTGCTTAAGATACAGTATAGTCTATTATCTATAGTCTATAATAATAATAATAATAATCATAACAATAATAATAAATACCTTTTATTGCTGAACACGTTCAGTCTTTGTAACTGTAATTGATTCATGTACATGTTCACAATCTGTCAAACAGTGACATCTAGAGGTTGTAATGTGCAATCACACAAAAGAAAACGTATTTTTACCCGGGATTTTTACATTTCACCTGTTAAAATATGACTACAGATAGAGTTAAAAAATGAAATAAACCTAAAAAATAAGAATAAGATGCTGCATGTTGATATTGGGTCTGTAAAGTAGTCTCAATCTGACAAAATAATATTTGTGCAAGTGGCAAATATCATTTAAGTTCAACTGTGATATACTAATGCAATAGTTAATTACGTAACGAATTGTTCTTTCAATTTTACGATTTTAATCGTGTACAATATTCTTTTTCTTATCAATGTAGTGTTGTAGTGTAACTATGGACTGAAAAAAACAATCAGAAGCCATATACAGCGCCGAATAACGTGTGCGTCGACTCTGCCCTGCAGTAGGGGGGCTCGAACTTATAGCGCCACTCTAACTCCCTTTTCGCTGCCACCACTTCCTGTTTCCGCTCATGTGACGCAGACGAGTCAAAATGGCGTCGCGCTATTACCAAACAATGCAGGAGACGTTCAAAACGAACAACAAAAGTCGCGAATTCCCGGCGCATTCGGCCAAAGTTCACTCGGTGGCGTGGAGCTGCGACGGCAGGCGACTGGCGTCGGGATCCGTCGACAAAACCGCCAGCGTTTTTGTCCTAGAAAAAGACAGACTGGTGAGTTCGGCCTCGGCCGCCAATGCCGGACTGATGAATGAATGAAAAGGACGAGCGACCAGAGCCAGCCGATATTTACGAATAGGTTTCAGTGTATTGCTATTTGTAGTAGTCTTACTGACGGTGAAGTTACTTGCCCAAATTATTTAACAAATTCTAAAACTGCTAACTAGTGTAATAAATGAACATTTATAAAACGATGAAGTCTCACCTACGTAAAGCGTCTCACAATGACGTAAATGCACCACTTCAACATACTCGGCATAATAAAGAACCACCGTTGTGTTCATCGAATATATGACGCGACAAGAAAAACAGAGAGCAACTTTTCAATGTACAGTGTGGGCAAAAATATACATACATTCATAACTATGATCTTGTTATCAATCCGTGGGAGCCCTCTGGAGGGTCGCGGGCATGCTGGAGCCTATCCCAGCTGTCTTTGGGCAGTCGGCGGGGTACACCCTGAACTGGTTGCCAGCCAATTGCAGGGTACACATAGACGAACAACCATTAGCGCTCATGCTCACAACTAGGGTTTTAGAGTGGGCTAATAACCTGCCATGCATGATTTTGGAATGTGGGAGGAAACTATAGAAAACCCACACAGGCACAGGGAGAACATGCAAATTCCTAACCAGTTGAACTCTGTGCAACCCTCGAGACTACTGCTATACCTGTTGAATACCTTTCGAGTCAATTATTCCGGCATTGCAAATGACAATCAGTTCTCTGTTAACTTACCTGGATAAAGCTAAATCAATAGAAATCCCATCAATTAATCAAGTAATCTTTTTCACATATATTCCGGTGAGTGAGCGAGAGCGTTGTTGTTAGCCGAGGTCAGACTGTTTGGATCAGACTTTTCCGCTGACGGGTTTCCACCCCTTTTGAAACTCTCGCCCACTGAGCCGGTAACGCCAATTAGCATGCGACGCCTCCAACATTTTCGCCGTTTGTGTGCCCAGGTGAAGGAAAACAACTACCGCGGCCACAGTGACAGCGTGGATCAGCTGTGCTGGCACCCCAGCAACCCGGACCTCTTTGTCACGGCATCGGGCGACAAGAGCGTCCGAATCTGGGACGTGCGCACCACCAAGTGCACGGCCGTCGTCAACACCAAAGGTTTTCAAAAGCAACGATGATACAAAATTGATTATGTGGTAACCGAGAGAGTTCACTCACATCTCCACTTGAATCGTTTCAGCCTGACAGTCAGCTACATAGTCAAATGCATAGAAATGTCCGCACGGTGACGAGTCAGTGGGTCCGAACGCAGTCATATTTTCCGTGATAATTCTAATAAATCCTGATCCTGGCTCGAAACCCTAATTTGAAGTTTTCATATGATATGATGAGTCAACGACAGTCATGCCTCGGTTTTTGAACATAATCCGTTCCAGAAGGCTGTTCGAAATCCGATTTGTTCAAAAACCGAAATTATGTTTCCTATTATAATCAATATAATAAATTTTAATCCATTCCAAGTCTAGAAAACAACTTTTTTAAAGCATTTTTTTTTTACTATTTTACACCATAAACTGTATACACATGTAATAAGAGAGCATGTAATATGTAAAATACTGTACAAACAAACTTTACAAACGTTTTGTATGTTTTACTTTTACCAATTTTAACATAAACATTAACATTGTAAAATAAAAATTCAAGTAACATCTTTCTCCCCCCATTTTGTTTTTCCCCACAATAGGCGAGAACATCAACATCTGCTGGAGTCCGGACGGTCAGACTGTTGCCGTGGGCAACAAGGAAGACGTGGTCACCTTCATCGACGCCAAGACGCACAAGACCAAAGCCGAGGAGAAGTTCAAGTTCGAGGTCAACGAGATCTCCTGGAACAACGACAACGACATGTTCTTCCTCACCAATGGCAACGGCTGCATCAACATCCTCAGGTGATGGGCGCCAGCACAACGCAAGGGGCTGCGCTCGGCCAGCTGGGACCTGCTGCTTGACGCCTTGTCGTTGCAGTTACCCCGAGCTGAAGACCATCCAGTCCATCAACGCACACCCATCCAACTGCATCTGCATTAAGTTCGACCCGACGGGCAAATACTTTGCCACGGGCAGCAACGACGCGCTGGTCAGCCTCTGGGATTTGGAAGAGCTGGTGTGTGTGCGCTGCTTCTCCAGGTGAGTGCGCTTTTGTCGAATGCAGTGCAGCGCGATTTAGTGTCAAATGATGCGATCTCGCATTGAAAAAAATAATAATCGTTTGTGACCTGACATGACGCAGGTTGGACTGGCCCGTGAGGACGCTGAGCTTCAGTCACGATGGGAAGATGTTGGCGTCGGCGTCCGAGGACCACTTCATCGACATCGCCGAGGTGGAAACAGGTTTGTACGGCGCGCAAATGAGAGAACTGACTTCCTTCGGTGACACAACAATAAGCTATCCTTTTATTTGTCCCACACTGGGAAAATTTACAGTCCACAGCAGCAAATTTGGGGGGTAGAAAGAAGAAAAACAGTGTTTGCATGCACAAAAATAAATGTAGATAAAGAGAGCTGTACACAGTTCAATATAAGTGCAATGTAAATATAGATATATATAAGCATATATGCAACTGGTATAAAGTGGCTGTGCTATTTACAATTGTTACTCGTTTTTCACGTATTTTATTTTTTTATTGAGCAGCCTAACAGCAGTCAGTAGGAATGAGCGGCGGTATCTCTCCTTGCAGCGCGGGTGTAACAGTCTCTGGCTGAAGGAGCTACCCAGTGCTGTCAGGGTGGGCTGAAGGGTGTGGGAGGGACTGTCCATCATAGCTTTTAGCTTAGCTAGCATCCTCCTGTTGCCCACCTCCTCCAGAGTGTCCAGGGAGCAGCCCAGGACAGAACTGGCCCTCCTGACCAGTCGCTCCAGTCTCTTTCTGTCGTATCAATATGTATCAATAAGCAAATATTTTGCAACACTTTACTCTGTTTACTCTTAAATGCCTTTCTTTTCAAATTGAACAAATTGAATCAAAACATCTTGCAGTCTTCTTGCTTTGCGTTGTGAGCAAAGTGTGAAATTTGAATTGTGTGTGTGTGTGTGTGTGTGTGTGTGTGTGTGTGTGTGTGTGCGTGCGCGCGCGCGTGTGCTTTGGGCAGGCGAGAAGCTGTGGGAGGTGCAGTGCTCCCCCACGTTCACGGTGGCTTGGCACCCCAAGCGTCACCTCTTGGCCTACTCCTGCGACGACAAGGACGACAAGTACGACAACAGTCGCGAGGCGGGGACCGTCAAACTCTTCGGCCTTCCCAATGACTCCTGACGTGACCCCCGCCTTCCCTCAAGCTCACCGAAAGCCCTTGATGCTTGCTAGTAGCCCTTTTCCACTGCTAGTGCCACTTAAGTCCTGCTCGTTTGACCTTAAGATGTCAGATATGTAGCAGCACAGTAGTTTACTAGTATAGTTAAGTTGCATATTAGCAGGACAAAAGTGGCAGTAGTTGTGGTAAAAAGGTTACCACTGAGACACGTGTTTGTCATGACCGATGCTGCCACTCGGTAGCGCTGTTGTAAAATATAATGTACAAAAAAAAATCAACTTTTGATATTAAACTTGGTTTTGTTTTTATACTCTCTGCTCTGGTGTGATATTTTCAAGAACAAAAAAATAAATAGTGGAAGCCAATATGCTCAGTTTTGAACATGACCACGATGTGTTGTTTTTGTATCATCTACATCTGGAAATGTGAGGAATGTAATTTCCATTACCTTGAATGTCCAGCATATGTGAAGAAATTGACAATAGAGCCTACTGACTTTGATACGTTCCAAAAAGCGTAGTGAAATATTTAAAATAACAGTTGAAATGCAAAAGTATGGCCCTAAAAGTTGAAAACAACTGACCTGAACCTAAAAATAAAAATACAGGATGTGTATAAGAACAAGCTTCCTTCTTATAACTGCTCCGAGTGGAAATGTTTTGAGCATTTCCTTGTCTCGTGACTAGAGAGAGCCTGAGTAAAACTCTGGGAGAATCTCAGGTACTGTACGCGATCTCCTCGAACATGCCCAAATGTTGAAGTACTCCTGTTGTCAAAACCTCGCAAATATTAATGCAGTATTTGCGTACACGCACTTATGCGCATATTGAAGTGTGTCGACTTGGGCTAAATGATCCACTTGACTTGATGAGCAGGAACGAGCATCGTTGATTGCGTGTGTTTGGAAAGCGCTTATTAGCGGGACAAGCCACAAGTAAGTGATAACAACGCGGGGAAAAGAACAGATCACGTGGTACTTTGTGCATGATTTTGCCTATGTGGGTGCGTGTGTTTGAATGGGTACGGCGAACACACGCTTTTAACATTTGTGTTTGTACAGCTGATGTCACATAAACGACACACAGGGAGCAGCTGCCTGTGTGTGTGTGTGTGTGTGTGGTGTGTGTGTCCTTTGAGACAACAGCAAGCAATTCAAAAGAACCTGACAATGTAATGAACCACGACGCCTGAACGCATCATTACGTACACTTTTACACTACTTTTTACACTCAAGTACTTGTGAATAATTTCTACTTTTTGATACTTGATTACATATGAGTCACTATGACTACCCATTTTATTACCATCAGTATTTAGTCACAGCCACTTTTTTTACTCGAGTACTTGCAATTTAACATGTCCAGCCTGCCAATAAACACGAACGAAAATGTTTGTTAAGATGGTCGCTTCGGAGGTTAGAAAACTCAATTAATATTCGCCACTCTTCGCAGAGGATAAAAGATACACGCCCGTTAGCACTGCTGTAGTTCGTTTCTCTTTTTTTTTTTTTGCAACGTATATATTCAAGTATCTGTTGCTTTAAAGGGTTCTGACACCACAAAATCGATACTAGTTTGGTTAGCCTGTATTTGGAATTTTGCATTTAGTGTTAGCATTAAGCTAGCATACAGTATGTCTTATGTTTAGTTTTCCGGTCGACTGGTTCACGATGTGCCAAACTGCTTGTCGTGAAGTTCGACGAAAAGCTTGCAGGTCGGGGTGCCTTTGCACTTAGTGAATTTTAAACCTTCCGTCTGTGTTGTGAAAAAAAAAAAAAACAGCAAAAGACACACACACGCACACACCGAGACTGGTAGTGAGTAAGCGCGTCCATATGCTGCGCCGCTTGCGTGTAGATGAAGCTCCGGAGGGGGCGGGGTTGAGAGACAAAGGCGTGTTGCCCGGTGTGTGCATGCGCATGAGTGTGCGCGCGCACGTGTGTGCGTTTGAGAGGTTCTATATGAGGGTGGTCAGGCGTGGGCTCGGCTGCACACTGGCGGTGTTCTTCTTTCTGCCGCTTCACGCACACGAAGCAGCACCAGCAGGTAAGTAGAAACACGCACATGCACGCCTTGCGTGTGCACATGGCGGGAGCGTGCGCTCTGCAGATGAACCCTCTTTATTTCGGGGGGGAAAAAAACAGGAACGAGATTTTGAGAGACGCCCGCGTGTACGCCGGGAAAGGCGAGGCAGCTTGATGGTCTTCATCCTCATCCTCATCATTTGACGCATGCAAGTGGCGGGAAGAGGAAGAGGAGGAGGAGGAGGAGATTGTGATGAAGGTTGGATGGCAGGAAGCAGCTGGGTTTGGGCGCGTGCGCGTGTGCTTCATCCACAATTTACTTTGCGTGCGTGCCCTTGTTGTCTGTTGTGTGTGTGGACGTTGTGACACGTATTGCACAATGAAATGAACACTGATATCAGGTTTCATATCGATAGTTGCACGAGTGTGTGCGCGTGTGTGTGCGTGTGCGTGCGTGCGTGTGTCGTTTATTTTGTGTGCAGATGAGTATTGTTTGTTGTGCGTGTGACAAGTAAATCAGCACTTGGAGGAAGTCACTGCCCCTCAGAGTTTATTTTATTTTTATTTCAAAATGAATCTCCCGACCGAAGCCAGATTGATTTAGCAGCACAAAATTTGATAGACGAGACACAGAACTGTCATGAGTAGAACCACAAAAAAAAGTCTCGAGAAGCCACATCCAAAAAGTCACATGACGTCTTTCGGTTCAGTTATAAACGGCCATCTTAGGGGTCATTTCCAGGGATCGTGGCTCCTTAGAGTTTGTAAAAAAATAAAAAATCCACTCCATGAAGGCCGTTTGAAGGCCGCAGAACAAAATTTGCTAAACGTGACTCCACAAAAAAAGGTATCAAGAAGCCATATCAAAAAAAGACACTGGGAGTCTTCCATTTAAGTTTGAAGTGGCCATCTTTGGGATCATTTCCAGCGATCCTTATTCCTTAGAGTTTCTTTTGAAAACCCGGCTCCCAAAGGCAGTTTGACTTTGCAACATGAAATTTGGTGGACACTACCAACATGAGGCGATCCACAAAAAAGTCTCCAGAGGCCATTGGGTCAGTGGGCATTTCCAGGGGTCTACTTCCAAGTGAATTCCTCCTCCAGATTTTGTCCCATTGTTACCAGATTGTGACCACATATAAAAGACCGATGGACAGAACTGACAACAATTTAAATTTTTATTATTGCTTGTGGATAGAGCAACAAAGTTGGATCAAAATCGAATGAATGGTTGAAATCTCTACACTCATTAAGAGTATGGTGTATTTGCTCGTTGCTGTGATGGTTTAGAAATATGACAGAATTTCTCAGTTTTACCGTTGTTGTTGTCTGCGCTAATTCCTCCCGCTGCTGCTGGCCGCACCGCACGACCGCATGAAAAATTCACACGCTCATCTTTTAGCAATGAGGCCTGAGTGGCAGCGCCAGCTTGTAAGTGCAGAGGTGGTCCAGGCACATCCAATCGAGTGTAAAAAGTAGCAACAACTGCTGCTCAATTCTCAACGTCATGACTCAATTTTTCGACCCGCACGATGTATAAAATTCATTTTTCCATTGAAAGAAACTGAAGTGTTATTCGTAAATATGTAACACCAGGTCTGTGTGTCAGCATCTGGACGTGAGTTGTGGTCTGCAGCAGTTCCTTGTGAGTGTTATCATTTTGTATTTGTGTTTGACTGTCCCATTAGACTGTGGCTCCCCTTGCAAAAAAAAAAAAATCCAGTTCTCTGCATTGCCTTTTAACACTGCTTCCTGTTACCAAGTGTAAACATACGGGCATTGCCGTCCAGTCAGGGAGCTTGGACTGTGAGCTTCTGTGTTGGCATGGCAACGGGCATTTCACACCTGTTGCCGGGAACCGAGGGTAGGTCCGAAGTTCACCTGAGCGACACAAGAGTGGACTCAGTGGAAGTAACGTGCGTGTGTGCTTCTTTGCACCATCGTTGCATGTCAGAAGCTTTCACGCAGGACAGCCAGTGAGGTGGAAAAAAAAAAAAACGATTGGGAAAGACAGCGTGGAAGGGGCGAACATCCCTTCTTGTCCTTTTCCTTGCCTTGTTTGCATCGACATTCTTGTCCTACTTTTTTGCCCTCCTTTTTCCACATGAGCCTCCTTTCATCTTTACATCCAATCTGAATGTGTAGACGCACGCGCACACACACGACAAATGATGAAGTGGCTGGATGGATCATGTGTGTGTGTGTGTGTGTGTGTGTGTGTGTGTGTGTGTGTGTGTGTGTGTGTGCAGTATGTAACATTTTATTACATAAGTTTTTATCGCGCCACATCTCTCCTCTTATGTCTGTCGTTACTTGTCCTCGTTTAGGTGAATATTTATGCTTCTTATAGCAGCAAATGGCCAATATAAATAAAGGCAGAGGCACTTCACCAGGTTAAAGCGAGAATGGTGCTACTTATACCGCAACGGTTAGCTAGCAACGAACTTCAACTGGCAACTACAGCCGGCTACACACGTTGCAGTTTCGCTCCTAAGTCAGTAATCATTGCCTCAGTCCCGGCAAATAAGATCCACATCTTCCAGGTATTGTTCTCACCAAGGTATTACGAAAAGTAATTAACAAACGGAAAGTCATGTCAACCAATATCTATTAGCATATAGCATTAGCATCCGAGTGTACGAACATTGCTCAACTCAACGCGTTTGATTTGGAAGTGCTGCTTTATGTTTCTACTCTCTCTTGAAACTGCGGTTTTGTAACGTATAATACACAACAGTTTTGTGTTTTTAAAAAACTGGCTGTGAATCTTTAAAATGTGTGTTTCTGAGTGAACTTTGCGAATATTTTTTTTGACAAGCCCACTGTGTTATTGAGACGGCAACACACTCCATGTTAAACGGTTTGATTGGCTCATTGTGGTCACATGATCACAACTAAGGCTAATAGTGCTGAAGAAAGCTGCTGTGACAGCGACCAATATGAGGACAAATACTGCAAGGGTCGCAGGACACCGCAACTTGATATTGGCAGTCCACCCTTTGAAAATCCCTGATGTATAGTTTGAGCCACCCTGTAAAATAAATAATGCTCACAATAACAACACGGTAGATTTGTTATTTGAGATGAGGTCATGTGACTCCACCCCCCAGATACCTCCAGCCTATCAGTGGTCAGCACGCGCTCACATGAATATAACATACCTGCCGCCATTTTATTTTATTTTTTTAATTCTGAAAGAAATGTAGGCATTTACATGCCAACCTGTTTTGTTGTCTTCCTGACAAGAGTTAATGTTGCTGTGTTATTGATGAACAAATGAGAAGAAATAATGATATGCATAGCAAATGGGGCTCTGGTGAATATTGACTGACCATTGTTTGAGTCCCACTGACCTGCAACGATCCATCTCTGTCCACTTTTGGGCACCGCGCCGACTTGATTTATTATTGGTGTTCATCTGAGGTTGCCCCAGGGGAGGCTTGCTGGTGGGGTGGGGTGGGGTGGGAGTTTCGTTCATGGATGGTGACAGTTTAGGAAAAGAAAATAATAAATTGATCCACTGAGCCAGGGGTGTCAAACCCATTTTCATCATGGGCTACATTTTAGTTACCATTTCCCTTGGAGGGCCATTATGACTGAAATCATATCAAGAAGCCAAGAATAACAGTTTATTCAACTATTGTTTAAGTTATTGTAAAGAGGTGTTTGGCAACAAGAAAATGCTTCCAATATCTCTCTTATTTTTTCCATTTGAGAATTTTGACGTTTTGGTACATATTTTAGCAAGCATTATGGAAGTTGCCATGTTTGATTTGCTTTCGCGGGCCAGATAAAATGATGTGGCGGACCAGATCTGGCCCCCGGGCCTTGACTTTGACACCTGTGCACCAAGCATAAAGGCAGAAAGGTGGATAGGGCAAGGCAAGAAATGTGTGGAAGCAATGAAGAAAATTGAAGAAAAAAAAATCAAAGAAGAAATAAATGGTGTTAGAAAAACAAGGTTGGTGTCAGGAAAGGAAAAAAGGGTAGCAGGACCAAGAAAAAAAAACAGAAGACATTAAAGAAGAAGAAAGGGCGCGAAACTACAATTTGATTTTGGAAAAACCGTTCGGTTTGGGCACAATGAGAAGAAAAGAAAAAATGAATAAATGGAGGAGGTTCAAAAAATAATGGGTGAAAACAAGAAAATATGATCGAACCAGGAATGGATTAAAGGGGCCAAATGAATAAGAAAAGGAAAAAGGAAAAACGTGGTCTAGATCAAGAGAGGAAAGGGAAGCAAAAAGGAATCAGATGAAAAGGAAAAAGTATCGGAAAATGAAGACAAAGGAATCTTGACCAGTATCAAGGAAGGAACACAAAAGCGAGAGATGGATATGAAAAGGGAAGGAAGTAAGGGAAGCTCAAGAAAGAGAGAGTAGCGTGGAAAGCAGCGAGTAGCCAAGCCCGCTTGCTTTGATGAGATTATCCTGCGTCACGGAGCTGCCAGCCTTCGGGACGATCAAATTAAAACAGAAGAAAAACGAGGGAGGAGAAAGAAAAGAAAAAGGGAGGATGGTAGGATGGAAGGAGGAGGTTGGGAGCGGTGCCCTGTGCTCCGCTTGCTGCTCGGAGATGTCGCGTCTCGTGCCAGATTCGCACTGAGCAATAACGTTTGAAAGGATTGGCCCAATAAGGAACAGCATTTTGATTGATGGAAAAAAATAAAATAAAATTCATTGCAATGATATCGTGCAAACCCAACACTCACTTGTTATTCAATATAAGCACGTGTGTCGGATATTCTTTACTGACATCATCGCTGTTACCAACCACACGCTGCTATATTCACTATTGCGTGCTTGGTTTGATCCCGCGACCACAAGTTTAGTTCTGTCTTTCTTTCTTGCGGCAGGTGCATCCGGAGATATCCAGATTTTAGCGCGAGACGTCGCAGCGGAGGCTACATGCTAGCTCGTCTTTGACATCCAAGAAGTTCGACACACCCAAAAACGCAAGATGGATTTTGTAATGAAACAAGCTTTAGGCGGTGAGTAATTAACATATCATGTTAGCTTAGCATGCTAAAGATCTATATGTTCGCACTGAGTTTGAATGTTTATTTGAAAAGCACCGCTTCTGGCCAGAAACTGGTGAGTTTTTGTTTTTTCTTTGTAAAACCAACCCTTGTTCTACTGCTGATTACGAAAGATTTTTTTTCCTGAAGAAAGAACAGTGTACCCTCTTCTCACGTGATCTCAAGCAAGACAGTTTCATTCTCTCACAAATCCTCGGCACGTTTTGAAGACGCAAAATTCATTTCATTTTGATCGGCCTGTCGAAACGTTTCTGTTTGGCTAGCATGAGCATTAGCGCAATGGCAACATTAATGAAAATGAATTATCGACATGCTCACCTTGTTAAAGGACGCAACAAAATGTCAACAAAGGGCGACGCACGCACAGCCGAATGTGCTAATCTGATTAGGGGAGGCAAATTAATGTTATTGGATGGGAAATATTGACTTTTTGTTGTTGTTTTTTACTGATGTTTTAATTAGAAACAAGCCCAGTAGCTGTTTAAAAACTCTCTCTCTCTCTCTCTCTCTCTCTCTCGCTCTCTCTCTCTACCCCCTGTCTGTACTCTGTACACACACACACACACACACACACACACACACACACACACACACACACACACACACACACACACACACACACACACACACACACACACACACACGCCAATCTTCAAGTCGGTATGATACCTTCTATTGTTGCAACCATATAAAGCTGTGCACCAACGTCAACATGACACCTTCATAAAATCACGTTGAATCTCAAATTTATTACAGTAAGAAATTGCTCGTTCTTGACACACCATTAATTTAAAGTGGCAGAATGCATTATTGGGCGCCGCCACCGACCAGACAAAAAGCTTTTAATACTTGACAAAAGCAAACAACTGTGTAACGTTGTCTTCCCAAACTCTTTCTCAAATGTCTCAGTACCTCACAGAAGGATTTTTTTCCACTCTTAAAAGACTGTTTATCAACACATAAAGATTAAAAAAAAAAAATCTGCCATTTCACTGTTTTGCTCATACTGTGTGTGGTGTGCTGTAATAATTTTGATCATCTCAAAACACAGTACCACACACAAGCATTATTTTTCCAGCACTGATCTCCCTCAAAAATCACATATGATCAAACCCAGGTGTTTTGAAATGGATAGAAGCGGGAGCGTGAAAAAATTCCAATGTCATCAAAAAAGGCAGCTTTGGAATATTTTTTATTTGGGGTAGGATATATTTTGTTGTTTATTTGACCACCGCTTCCTTGCGCGTCAGTCAGAGCGCTTCTTGATTGGCTGCCTTCCGTTCATGTCGCAGTTCACGGGGTCAAATGACTCGAGAGTCTGCCGTTTTCTCCACACATAAACAGTTTTGGTGGTATTTGAGATGCACTCATCTGATAGGACAATCAGGAAGGGGCAAAATGGGGAAAATAGGCTGTCTCATAGGCAGATATAAATCTGCACACTGTAACGCAGGGGTGTCAAACTCGTTTTTGCCGTGGGCCACTTTGGAGTTACATCTTCCCTCGTAAGGCCATGACGACAATGAAACCGAATAAATGTTTAATCATAACATTGTATTATTACTTGTACACAACAAATCAAATACATGGATTACTAGTTTTGAAATCAGTCAACAACAGTTTGTTGTTTGTTCAAATATTGTCCAAGTGAGTGTAAACAGGGAAAAAATATTGCAAAATCACAACATTATTGATTACACATGACAATTTGACATTTCGGTCCAAATTTCAGCAAGGATCATGGAAGTTGACAAACATGATTTGCTTTCACGGGCCACATAAAATGACGTGGCGGGCCGGATCTGGCCCCCGGGCCTTGAGTTTCACACCTGTGCTGTAACATATTTATGGATCAGGTTTTGGGTGTCTGGAACGGATTCATTGGGCTGACATCATTTCCTGTGGGAAAGAGTGATTCATAATTGCTTTATATTTATACTTCTCGAACGGGTTCATCACCAAAGCGGAACTGTGACTCAGATTGTCGAATATGCCAGGGTTCGCAGCCGTGGCAGTGATGGTTCCTGATTCCCCTCCAACAGGATATCAAACAAACGGGTGATGCGGATTTTATCACGGCCATCTAGTAGAGCAGACAGGAAGTGTCTGTCCTTGATTTCCTGTGCTACGACCAGCGAGCTGAAAATCAATCACCAACATGTCATGAACGCGGCCTTGGAACAATATCCTAATGTAGGCCGTATACTATGAGCTAAATATAGTCTACATATGATCAGCCAGCGTGATTTAAAGCATAGTGCAAGCTGCGGGATCAGTTGTCGGCAGGGGCAATCATTCCTGCTCATTTCCTGTTTGGTTTTCATTATCTCATCATGCCCCCCTGTGCACCCCTCTTCCCATCCCGAGGCTGCTTGCCTGCCTGTCTGGTTGCTTCCTGCCATCACATAAAGCAGACTCCTGATCAGACGTCGAGATCCGGCAATGATTTGACAGATAATATGAAATTATTGTGCCGAGTCATCTTTTTTTTTTTTTTAATCCATCCGAGCACTCATCAGGTAGAGGAGAGCTTCTTAGCGCCACGCCGTCAATGGAGTAACGAGGAGCACTTCAATGAGCCTCCTTTGTGCTAATGCTAACGACTGAGAGGAGGAGGAGGAGGAGGAAGGATGAGTGAAGAAGAGGCGAGGAGAGAGTAAAGGTTCAAGATGAGTGCAGGGACGGTGATGGTCCCATCTCTTTCATCCTCTTTACACGCCTCCCCCATGTTCAATTATGATGATGATGAAGACCAAGGTCATATACATGTCAGTTACTCTACATCACACACACGCATGCTCTGATGGACTGAGGGATGATGTTGCCCCAGGAAATTCCCCATCTTCAAAGGTAGTATCGAACAGCTACACAGCTACCTACGGTGGTTACATTCTGGATCTTCTTTTGAGTGTCGAGATTGTTGCATTTTGGAGAAAATGTTAGGCCCTTTCACACCGATGGATATTGACCTACACCTTGCCGACATTCGGATGTAGTCCCATAGACTGAATCTTATTTTACATCGCTGATTCAGCAATTTGGGAAGAGCTATAGGCCCTGTCACACTGTCAAGCCAAGCCAAGCCAGCTTTTACCCATGTTGCTATCCTGTGTGCAAGGTATCCGGAATGGAGGAACATCAAGACTGAGGTAGTATCACAAGTGTAATTCGGTTCAACGTGCAAAGGCACAGACAGTTAAATGCCCGATTTTCCGAGTCATCTCGGATGCGACAATTTTGCAGAATCTGTAGCCCCTTTCACGCTGCCCATAATAGCTATATTTTTTGGGGGGGGGGG
>CAAKHF010000938.1:30870-55270 GCA_901007745.1 Hippocampus kuda | reverse complement strand
GGGGGGGGGGGGGGGGGGGGGGGGGGGGGGGGGGGGGGGGGGGGGGGGGGGGTGTCGGGAATCCGGGGCGGCCGCAAGCAGACGGTGGGCTGATTGGAAGGATTAGTTCAAATTAGCGAGAGGGCTGTTTCCTATAAATGCGTGAGGATTCATCAAGCGCAGAGGTCGCGGGTGAAAGTCGCAGGTAATGTGGAAAAGCCGGATGTGGGTGTAGATGTGGGTCACCGGAGAGCAGATGATGCATCGGCTGAAATCATTTAAAACATTTTTTTTCCGTGTTGGTGCCACCACTGGCCTCAACCACACCTTGGAGGCTGTGAAAACACCATCTGCCTGGCGTCGCCCTTTCGCGGCGGAATTTATTTGGGTGGCGGCAGACCACCCGAGACACATTTGACGCAGCGTAAACGGAAACGGAAGAATGGAACCGCCAATCAGGAAGTAGACATTTTTGACTGGTAGAGGTGCAAGGGTTCGATTCCGGCTCCGGCCTCCCCTGTGTGGAGTTTGCATGTTCTCCCCGTGCCTGCGTGGGTTTTCTCCGGGTACTCCGGTTTCCTCCCACATTCCAAAAATATGCACGGCAGGCTAATGGAACACTCGAAATCGTCCCTAGGTGTGAGTGTGAGCGCGGATGGTTGTTGGTCTGTGTGTGCCCTGCGATTGGCTGGCGACCGGTTCAGGGTGTCCTCCGCCCACTGCCCGAAGACGGCTGGGGTAGGCTCCAGCACGCCCCGCGACCCTTGCGAGGATAAGCGGATCTGAAAATGGATGGATGAATGGATAGTACAGCTAACGAAGTCAATTCGCGGTGGAAGTCTTCTTTATGGATTACGTAGTGTACATGTGTACTATACTGCCACCTGGTGGCGAAGACATGCACACCATTGAAGCATAACATCACGGTGCATTAACATGCTTATTTTTCCTCTCGTGCCGTTAAATATAATCAGGTCAACATTGCACAATATATGATGCACTTTATTCCCGAGCAAGCAATTTTGTATTTTTATGCGCCATAAAAAAAAATATAATAAAAATCCCGTTAGAAAATATCATGACATTGTGCTCCCGTACATAACAGCATGAGATCGCTCACGGTGTTATCGTCATAATTAATGAATCAAAAAAAGTAGGAAATAAATAAAGCATGACAGTGACGACGGTCGTAGCGAGTCAAGGTATATTTTATTCCTTTTGGAGGAATACGAAGACATTATTCATGAAGTCTTTTCATTGGGATCCCTGCTGAATGTAGGTGAGCTCCTCACTCTCTGTGGTGGTCTCGCATAAGGCGGGTAAATAAACTTCTCCCCGCACAAACCAAAATATACGAAACCGTCTGACACTTTGAGAGTGGCGCCGCCAGTAAAATCCGCAGCCCGACAGGCGCACAATGAGCTGAAACTCATTGTGAAACTCCATTAAAAGCCGGAGGAGCTGCACACCCGATGATAAGTCCAGGTTGGCTCGCCGCGCCAACATGTGACAGTCATTTCAGATATAGTCGCAGTAAAAAAAAAAAACAACAACAAAAAAAAACATCTTAATTATACAGTCACTGCTTCGGTGCTTCAATGTTTTTTTTTCTCCTCCTCCTCCTGAGCTTTTCTTCCTAAAAAGTATGTTTGATTTTGTGAGCAACTACTAAGCACAGGTTTCGCAGTAACGCCGCAGTTGTACTTGAAATGATTCATCTCCAATATATTGCGCGTAGCAGTTAGCATGTGCACCTAAATTCACTTCATGCAACTCAGCTGTACTTGGACAACGATTCTTTCAATAAAACTTCGGGACTTTTTTTTCGTAGTTTCCCAATTTTAACTGTAAGGGGAGCCCTGATGCCAAAAAAAACAACAACCCCAAAATAAAACTATTAATTCAAATTATGTCTTTGGTGCAACACAAGTTACCGTATTTTCCACATGATAAGGCGCGTCGGATTATAAGGTGCACCTTCAATGAATAGCATCTTTTAAAACTGTTTTCATATATAGGGCTGCACCGCATTGTAAGGCGCATCGAATAGAAGCTACAATAGTGGCTGCAGTTGCGCTGTGCATCCACTAGATGGTGGTACGCTAAAGGGAATACGTTACAATGCAAAACAGCTTTATATCGAGCATTACAAATTGAATGCTTTTAGGTGCGCCATATAGTGCGGAAAACAGGGTGGGTTTTGTTTTTTTTTGCCGGGGGGGGGGCGGGTGTGGAAACATTGCTATTGTGCTTTAGCTTGTAAATGGAGAAAAAACATGGACCGACATGACACGAGCGGGTGTGATCATAATTGAAATAAATGATGCGTGCGCGAGCTCCTCCGCCGTTGATGAATGGAGCTGATCAGCGGAGACCACGGCAAATAATGTGCTTTCTGATTCCTCCAGCCTGGATGTGACACTGAAATAATGTGAACTCCATCAGCGTAATGAGGTGGACCGACCTTCTTCGAACAACCCCCACCCAATGTCGCCTCGGTGAACGCTGGTGCGGGTTTCGTCTGCTTGTTTTTCCCCGCTCTCACCTTAGCCAGCAAATGTCCCCGTAATAAATATTTTCATACTTATGATAGTTATTTTGTAATACCTTCAATGTGTGGTATTTCGCGTTTTCGGAGCTCATAAGAAAAGGGGGGAAAAAAATCACTCTTTAATTTATCACAGGATAATCGATCAAGGCAATCAATTAGACGTGTTGATCAGAACTTCAACTTCATCTGAAAAGGTTGACCAGAACGGTCAGAAGGGACAGCGGTGACAACAGCATACCATGTTATCAGGTTACAGGGTGCACGAAAGGGTTAATATTATTTGTCTGACATTTTAAAAGTGTCGGATACACCCCCCACACCACAGGATAATCAGTCAGGATAATCCTTTTGGAGACATCTGAGGATCAGACCCTTTGCTGACTTCGATTGAAAGGGGATGAAGCGCAAACTCGGCCCAATTAATCTGGGATATGTGTATCCTGCGTTGTCTTGTCAATCACCGGCTCAAAACCTTGCGTTCATAATCCGAGGTGATCCGTTCGAGCTGACGTCGACCGGCTTCATCGATACGTGAATCGGGGTGAGGAAAGTAAAACGGTAAAAGGTCAGTCGCTTTTTTTCTGTCCAATTAAAGGCCACAAGCAACCCAAGTGTTTTTTTTTTAGACTGGCTGCTTTCGACACCCGTAACAAGTGTTTCTGTCTTCCGGCTGCAAGTTTGCACTCGTCCTAACAGTAAGAGTGTAGTGGTTTAGCGGTGGCTCGTGCGTTGTTCTTGGCAAGCAGGGGTAACGAGTGCGCCGGCCCACTCGGCGTGCATTCGCGGAGGACCAAACAAGCTGTCAGTCTCACTGTGAATTTTTCGGTAGCGGGGGATACAAAGCGCCTTCAGGGCACACTCGGAAATTTGTGATCATCTGACGTGTCGTTTATTGATCCCTTGTGAAGTACAGCTGTGATTCGTCACAATCCCGATTGAACCGTTTGGCTTTTAATCTGGCGTTGCGTTTGTTCTATTTTAGTTTTTGTACACTGGTATAAGTGCCATCGATTTCTTGTTTTATTTTGACTGAAGTTGAAGGATCTGATACGACCCGAAGAGCCAGAAAACTGCTACGTTGGCTTCATTTGCGCAGTCGGTTGCCGTTCAGACTGTGGCCTAAATGCAGACAACTCTTTTCCGACAACATTTTTAAAATGGCGACACATTTGTTCCATTTTCAAAATTAAATGTAGCTTAGACAACTGGAGGCTTATCCTGTCATCTCCATAGTCATTTGATTCCGTCAAAAATTAGCAGACACACTTTGGTCTACCCCACAGTAATGAAATAACGGCATGCCGCTGTTAGCTCGTTTCTCAAAACACTGCGGCCTCAGACGCTAAGGCAGCCAAATTAAGCTAACGACGGTCAAGTACATGCATTTCATGTTGTTGTGCTATTTCCGTAACTCGTCCGTAACTCAGGACTCTGATACAACCTTAGAAGCGAGAACATTTTCCCACCGTTGTTAGCTTATTCACCAAAAATGCTAACGTTATGCTTCGGACTTGAGGACCTGTTACAGTCTGTGACGATTAGCAAGATTCATTTGCTAAGCCATTGTAGCTAGTTACATGCTAGTGATTGTAACATTTGTACACATTTGTTCTTCCTTCCACGTGCTTTGTTTTTGGTTCGCCGAGTTTTTCTATATTTGGATTTAGAGGCCCTTAGTTGATGGATTTTATCCCTTAACATCGTCTTAGTTGCCTTACACTCAACGTACACACTCCAATTCAAGTCAATTCTCTTGGCTGTACTTACTTGTTGTCATTTTTCAAAGTGAACCAGAAGTCCTGGATGACGCGCAAGCATTTGGCATTTTCATTGGAGCGAGATGGAATCCATCCAGCAGATTCCTGAAAATGTCAAATGCAAATTGAAGGCTTCGCCATTCACAGGCACCCCAGAAAGCTCTTAGCCCGGGCGAGCCGCGGCATCATCTGCTCCGCCACGAGGACCTCTTCAGATCTCATTTGTGGAAGCCGGTGACATTCCGTAAACCTCCCCGCATCCTCCTCCTCTTCACCTTCACTTTGACAGTTTACACTACCGAGCCCTCATGCCCCTCCGCGTACACCCCGACGGTGTTTTAATCAAAACTAAATAAGGCAAGCCGGTCGGCTGCATCCTATCCATTTGTTTTAATGAAGATAAAAAAAATACCGCGGTGAACAATTTTTCAAAGGAAAACGTCAATATTTCTCAAACTCTTTTGACCGACTGGCAGATGTTCCCTGCGAGCAGCCGAGCCAGCGACCAGGCGCGTTTCAACACCGCGGCAGGCAGACTCCCGACTCTATGAAATGAAATGGGACTGGCCATGTAATTGCTTCTGCGGGGACCGCACCGGTTTCAGTGATACACTTTGTGATTGGGTGTGCGCCGCCGCTGCCCTCGCAGTCGAGGCAGAATAAACAACAAAAAGGGAAAAGAAGCTCTTCTGGTCCGTAGCCTTGCGTGCGACAACACCTCAGGGAGACAGGCGGCCATATGTGGCCTCTGCCGGCTGTGACTGCGCACATGTTAAGAGTTTGCTCTCGACTATCCACACCTTCCTGTCAGAGGCTGCTGCCGGGATAACACAACAGGCATGATAGGATGTGACAGCTGGTGCCGGGTCAATTGTTGCACACCTCCGGTTGAGCATGAGAAGTCTTCCCCTTCTCCAGAATTCCCCTGTGGTGTCTTATCCTGAGGTACACAAAAAAAAAGTCATCTGATCATTTTAAAGGAGACGTCATGTGTCACAACTAGCCTAATAGTGTAAATTTAGTGGTCGATTTTAAAATATGAAAAGAACAAAACGGTCCATTTCCAATGTGATTAGCAATCATATTATTCATATAGAGCACAGGTGTCAAGATCAAGGTCTGGAGGCCAGATCTGGCCTGCGATTTCATTTTATGTGGCCTATGGTCTATGATGGTTTTGTGTTCATTTAATGTCCACGCTATATTGTAAACCAAGGCCGAGTTATCAGAATTTATTTTCTTGTTTTCTGTTATTTGAGTCAGTGGAAGCCTGCAGTGTTCAACAGAAGAGGCCCCGGGGCGGAGCCTTGGTGTACTCCGCATGTAATTTTGGTCTGCTTGGAATGAAAGTGATTTAGTGTCACCAAATATTCAAAAACGGTGGCCTTTTCAGAAATAGCAACATCACGAAAGAGCTTTTTGTGGGTCAAAAATAGCCATCGTAGAGGTCCTTGGTTTATACTTCCAGCTGTTTATTTGCAAGTATCATCTTCCCAATATGTGATGCATCCCCATATGCTCATGAGAGAACCCAGAATGCCATTTTCTAGTGTTGTGCTTGATGAACTCATTGTTATTCATCCACCCGCCACTGTTGTGAGTCACCACAAATCCAATTGGCTCACCATAGAGGGCTTCCTGTGCTCCTGGAAGCTATGTTTTCTTAAAACATTCACTTTTTTTTTTCCTATCCACCTCCTGCAATATTGGGGTTTGACAAGTAATTATGACTGCTCGGATAATAATTAATGAGGCAACATGGTGTTATTATGATCTGCCTTCTCCGCATAAGTAACACCTGCAGGCGCCATCACATCCAAAAGTAATTCAATTCTTTGAGCAAATTACGTCATGTTTCAACTGGCATCAAATTAAACTCCGCCCCCAATGGCATGTTGCATCGCGACGGCAATTTAAATGGAGATAAAAACCAACATTACCATCATAAGCCCTTATTTAACAGTCACTTCACTTTTGACAGCGGCATGCGTTTGGATCTTCCCCCCACCCCCAAACTGCTGAGTCGGGCTTCCATCAGCCATAGCCGCTGGGCGTTTTCGCTGACTGATACGCATCCCAGCAGGATTTCGTCCTGTCAAGACACAAGTCAGTCGAACGGCACTCCTGTTAAATTGTTCTCGTCTTGGGCGCGCAGCCTTGATAATTGACAAGCCGCAAATTAGCTGCGTCCCTGGCTATCAACTGTCAGCCCACCTCCCCGTACCCGGGCTGTCTGTCTTCTGTAAAGATTGCACCTACTACTTCGTTAGTCGATAGGGAGGACACAGCGAAAACTGGAGTGAAACCACAAATGGGCTGTCTTGGGTTTTTCCACATGGGCTGGAATTTCGTAGATGCAATTTAGTCTTCGATTGAATGATTATATATTGTACGTAAGTTACCGAACTGTCTTGGGCAGTGATTCCTTTGCGTCACACTTTTTGAGAATCACTGAGTTTGATCATATGTTGCTGTTCCCTGAAATAATCAAAATTGAAGTTCATGCTTCCATGGTTTTCTGCTGAAGTGATTCGAAGCGAAAGGGCGTGCGAAACCTGCATTTAGTCCGATTTATCGTTGCTTTGACGCACGCAAGTTCAGGTGTATCAACATTTCATAAAAGCGCAACTGGTATCTGTATCGTGAGTGTGGGAGTGTTATCAGAGAGAGCAACGTGACAAACGTCGGCACCGAGTGGAGAAGCGTTAGCCGCGGATTGATGAGCCGGGCTGTTTTGATGGATGGAGCTTCACCGCTCGGCTATCAGCCTTTCTGTCATCGTCTGAGCGGCATCATATCGGCGCACAGAAAATGCGTCGATACATGCCGTACTCTCATTTCATTTACGCAACACCAGTCATGTTCACTGACGAGATAAAATGCGACCTAGACCAAAAAAAAAAAAAAACAGTGGCCACGATTGTATCTCCACAGGTATGACTGATGATAGACGGGCTTCGCCCAAAATGCTAACATTGAGAATGAAATGAGAGCTGTTCAACGCACAAAACCATAGACGTACTCACAGGCATATATTCTTTATCCTCCTTCAAGAATGACTAACATGACTGAGGCTTAATAAGATCCACCAGTTTGTCCTTAAGTGACGTGCGTTTCGTTTTAAGATACCATCCGAGATCCACATGCCACACACTGAGTACCACTAGAGGGAGCCTAGAATACAACTTCCGAAATAAATCCATGAATATCAATGGTCGTCATCTGGTCTCTGCTTCGCCGTCCCCCGATGCCTGGCCTGCTTTTCACCCCCTTCTTCATGTTTTTGAAATCAAATGTGGCATATTCATGATCAACTCATACATTATTTCCTTGGTAAGCACGGCGACGGATGGGCTCGTGCGCCTGCCTCACAATTCTGTGCCCTGTGATTGGCTCGTGACCAGTCCATCGGCCGACTCAAAGACCTCGTCCCATCTGCTGTCGACTAAAACGGAATAAAACGCAGCCAAAACTAAAATAAACGTGTGCGTTAGTGGCGGGCGATTGACGTGCACCCGACGTGGTGGGGAAGCCACGGCCTAAGTACAAAATGTAATAAGTGTCATGCTTTGTGGTTCATTGCCTTTTCCGTGAACGTTCATTGCACATTTTGATTTAAAAAAAATATAAATGGCACGATTTAAATTAAGACCTGTTCAGAAAAGTTCTTTTTTTTTTTTTAGCTGAAAGTCTTTTTTTTTTTTTTTTACATTTTAAATGTTTTATATGACAAAAGTAATCAATAATGTGCAAATTAGTCTTTAAAAAACAATCTCCAAAAAGAAACATGGTAAAATTGTGGTTTTATATTTAAGTAATCCTGAGATGCGCCTGCTTTCCAATCATCTTTTTCCTTCAAATTAATTAAAAAGCTGACGTTTTTTTTAAACAACTTTTTCATTGCCTCCGAGTTATCGAATGGACATGTTCATCAGAAATTCCTGTTTAAATTAATTGCCTTACATTGTAATTATTTTATTGTAATTCAAATGTCCACATTTACATAATTTCCATGAGGCACAGAATGCAAGTTTGAGGCTTTGATGTCCTTTGTTTGTCCACGAATAAATAAATCCATCAACATGTTTAAATTCATAAGAGGCTGACGGGGATTTAATTGATTCACATTTCAATTAGTTTGATGTTATTGCTTCACCTAATTTGAACTCATTGATTCACGTTATTGAAATTTTAATAAATGGCATTTACCATCATTAAATTGTGCCACGAAATGCAAGATAAAAGCCGTGGAACGCTTTTTTTTTCTCTGCAGTATTCAAATGTATTTTTAAATTAAAAAAAAAAACAGCTGACTTGTGATGTTTAAATTGAGGACTGGAGACGTAGAAAAAACGATGCGCCGCTACTCTCGCTTGTAAAAGTTTCCAAGTGGAAAGTCTCTCGCATCAAACTAATGACGCACAAGATGGAAACAGATGGAGGTAAGCTCCTGAGACAGAAAAAAAAAAAAAAACGGCGGGTTGAATGCCAACATGGGCAAAGGTTCATGGAAACAAATACAATTATGAAAAATGCTTGTGATGACTGATGGGAGGGGGAAAAAAAAATTGAACCCCATTCAAATCCTGTCTGAGCGGGACAGAGTACAACAAATCCCTAATGCTTCATAAAAAGGAGTTCAGAACATTTATCCGCTTCTTCTCTGAACTCGCTTCCTTATGACCCAGTCATGTAGTCGAACTGAATTTCTAATTTGAGTCTCGGAGAACCTAATTAAATGTCGTCTCTGTGAGGGCTCAAGGTTGCAAAAACAAAAAGACACAGGACGGAATAGGATTGTACTCTCTGAAACTACCCGCAATGATGAACGGGATAAACGCTCTATAAAATGGCGGATTTCATTTTTTGGAACTGTTAAAGCTCCGTCGTCATATTGTCTTCTGGAAACGGATGCATTACGCACATTTCACCGCCGATAAAACCGTCGCGGGATCTAGAAACCCTCTCCTGTTGACAATAGACATCGGGTGTGGATTTTAATGAGCGGACATGAATTGTACCTATGATGCCATTACGGTCACAAACGCTGACAAAAGCTGCAGCAGATGTTCTCTCCTCTCACGGTAAATGGAGCAGGCAGGGGGAAGTCGGAAGTGAGTCAGCGAAGCGAGCCAGGCACATCCCGGATAGATCTAGGAGCTTGGAGATGAATGGAATCGAACATTAAAGCGAGACGAAATCCGGCCAAATCTCCCGGTGGGAACTTCTATTGGTCATACAGCAAAGAGAGATCCGAGATCGAAAGGAATACTCGCTCGATAGCGTCTCGTCACGGAGGTGTGGGGTTTCCTCTTTCCCTTTGCCATTTACTTATAAATACGAGGATACATTTAACCCCACAGTCACACGCTGACTTTAGCGACCGCTTGTCTGTTGCTGACCAAAACAGAAGCACCAAAAGCATTCTCTGAGATAACACGAGCAGCGGCACGATCCCGCATACAAAATTTGGCGCAATCGTTTTTCATCGATGGTCTGGTTTTTAACCATTTTTTGATCGGACAATATCCCCCCCCACCCCATGTTGTCGAGATTTGCTTTCGCTAACGGTGTTATAAATATGATGTAATTATCCGCCGATATGTGGATCACCGTTTTTACCGATATGCATTATCCGGATAAAACAAAGACAACAACACAGTCACGATTTGGTCAACTACTGAACCATGCAAATGCACAAGACCTATTGTCGGCTAAGTAAAAAAAAAAATAAAATAAAACCACACACACAAACTGTTCAAAACCGCTCTGGGGGGAAAAACGCTGAAATCTGGAAGTTAACCTACAAATAAGGCAGTCAAGCAAACAGGAGCAGGCAACAGCAGGTATTTGCACTCGGAACCACCAAACAGGACACGGATGGGCTTGACCGGTTGTGACAATGAACAACGCTCGCCCCAGTTCCCCTCGCTTCAGCAGCAACGACTGCTGTTGACCCCCGTTTGAACCCTCTGCTTTTATTAAGAAGGCCTTATCGCTGTCTAGTAGTGTCTCAGCCACTTACTCAGTCCTCTCCAACCGCCGCGCTGCCGAAGCGCCACGGGAGGATGATTTATTCTTTCGAAATTAAAAACGATGTGCGCTTCAAGTGGACCGTTCATGTCTCCAGAAGGATGTGCTCGAGAAGGGGCCTTGAATGTAAGATCCCCTTCCACTTAAACTTGGGCTAACTCAACTGTTTTTTTTATATGCAATCCGGTATTTTGAGACGTAGATTTATATACCGACCGAGCACCCCCCCCCCCTTATGCAGACTGTCTAATCAAAGTGCAGATTTAAGCGTTTGTTTTTGACCAAGCGTACATGCTAGCGGTGCTAGCTAGCTGCTATACAAAGTAGTCAAGAACTTGGCTAAAGTATATAATAGAAAAGAAAAAAACCCCTTCTAAACAAAAGGAGAGGTTTTACAGTATCTTCGCTTTACCCATAGTCCAAATAATTAGCTTGATGTCAATTCTGCTGAGTCATGCAAATCTATTTTGCTGATTTCATTTTCATGCTGGCTTTGTATTTCATGTGCCGCCACAAGGAAAACTAAAACCGCATTCAATTAATGACGATAATGACGGCATTTTGACCAAGACTACACAACGCACGACCAAGGTAGTTCCAAATACACGCTAAGGTAACTCGGTTAGTTCCTGTTCCTGTGTGCCATGGCGACGCCAGGTTTTTGCGACAGCCTACAGTGAGTGTGGCTGACGGGGAGGGCCTGTATGTACATGGATTGGATGCTTCCTGGCTGTCAGGATCTGAGAAGGCCGGGAAGAAAGCTTTTCATTCTTGCCCGTTGCCATGGGATACGTAGCGAGTCACCGTGTTGCCTGCGCGCACACAGGCACGCGCACACTCTCTGGTGGAGGGGTACGGGGTGCGGCATAAAATAATATTGCTCAAAGTCTGTCAGAGGTGCTTTAAGCATTTGTGCTCAATTTCTTCCATGTAATTTCACATATGTAGCAGTGTGAATGGTGAGAAAATGTAATCGGTGGTGTTTTAGGGTGTTATCGGTGATTACAAAAAAATGCAGTTGTGGTAATTGCGCTCACATCTGTTTGGTAGATTAAGTTGAAGGTGATTTTGTGCGGAAAGATAACAAATTTGGGCTCTCTGGTTTTTCACAGCTTGTGAAACAAGGTGCTTGTGACGCTAATCCATTTTGTCGTCAAGTAAATAATCTCCACTTTTGTCTCTTTTTCAATTGAATAGTGGCTTGTGGCTAATGTAATTATCGATTCGAGCCGAACAGTAACAAAGTGGGTCTGTAATCATCAGGGGAATAAGCAACGTACTGTAGCTGTGTCATTTGCTAAACACAAAGGGTCCAAGACCAGATGCCTGGAGATTCCCAATAGCAGGGGAACTCACCGACACGGGCAACATATTGCTCTCCTCCCGTTTTGGTCAGCCAAAGTGGCAATAACACAATACGGTGAGCCGTCTACCTCACCAGATGGCGTTAGGAGTCAGAAATAAGGCTGCAACATTCGGGGAAATTAACTAAAACGAAACTTGTACATGGCAATATCCAGGAAGTTAAAGTTCACTTCGCCATTTATGAATGTAAATAGTGAGTTAATTACAATGAATCGGAGATGTGACCATTTCAGCGAGCCATTTATTTTTCAATACCTGGACTTTTGTAACGCCTCCACTGGGAGGTTTGTACTCAAGGATTTTGAAGCTCTTTCCCCTGGGCATGTATTAGTTACTTCCCACTGTGGCTGCAATGTGTGCAGCGTGTCATTAGCCATTCAGTGAGATATACAATGCGAGTCATTTCCTGGTATACATCTCTTGGCTGTGTGGAATGAGCTGTATCCTGGCCGCACGATGCATTCGGGCCACCCGATATTTATCACAGCTGTCCCTGAGGTGAGTGTACTGAATCTATTATGGTGTGTTTTGTCCCCGTCTGCCAGCCCGCTGCGTTTTGTCACCCATGTCAGTGAAGGTACGCTGCAGGTGATTGAAATAGGGCAGGGTTTTCGGCGTCGCACGTGGTGCCGACGCCGAGATGTGGTCACGCTCAAGTAGGTCGGCAGTAGTGTTGTTTATACCCTTTCTTCTGATTGACAGCACGGCCGAGGCGAAGCAGAAGAGTACCGAAGGAAAATTGCACAGATCGTTCTTGAAATCATGACGCGTTTTGAGCGTGTGTCAGAAATCAACAGGCCACGTCATGTTGGCTCAGGGTGAAGCAAATTGCTAACTTTGTACGACGAACAGCGGGTCCTGGTAACTGTCCGGGGCTTTTGGAGGCCAGCTAAGCTAACCGTGGTAACTCCCTGTTCTTAGTTGCTTCATTGTATTAATTTTTGTCATAGTAAATAGAGACTTTGCCAGCAAAATCAAAAATTTGCTGTAAATATTCAATGTATGGTGCAAATGCACGTCCTGGGCACTGTCCGTTGTACTCGGTAGCTATGAATAACCCAAGATAACCAGACCAGAAACCTGTTCTTGGATGCGCCATCTTTTTTGCTTATTATAATGATATTGTTACGCCTAATTTAGTTGAATTTGCTAAATGATACTTACGCAATTAACCGATTCTAGCTACTCTGTGCGCTGCGAGCAATATCAGCCATTTAGGCTAACTTGGCTAGCCATGTGTCAGTGGTTCTGTTTGTATTGCTTTTGATTTGTTTTTGTTTTTTTTTGGTAAGAGTAAATAAAGGTTCACGACAAAGTTGTGAAATTTTGCTTACCGAAAATGCGAAATTTACGCTACTAACATAAGTTGTAAATACTGTCTGTGGCGCTAGGAATCTTTGGACAGCTAGGCTAACCAGGCTACCTATGTGTAGCTATCTTTTTCTTGGATAGTGAATACAGACCTGGGCAGCTTTTTCGGACTCGTGTCACTCTTCAGTCTCGTCAAGTGTGCTAACTGCTAACCAGCTACTCATTCAAGTCCTATTTGCTGTCCTTGGTGCTAGGAACGAGCTAAACTAACCAGGAGGCTATATGTATTATATTTGTACAGTTTATTATTATGCTGGAATCGGTTGCATTATTTGTTGATTTGTGCCCTGCGACAATGATGCATTTTCTCGGCACATCATTTCTGTTGTTATTGTTTTTAATCCTGGTGTTGAAATGAGAAATGTGTCAAAACAACAAGAAAACTCGGGGGTGGGGGGGGCGATTTAAAAGCAAGAAAAGCCGTTGCAGTATGTTCAGTGAAAATGGTGCATCACTAATTGCGGCTCTTAATACCTACTTGCTCTATTTGGTTTCCTTAAACTCTGTGCTTGTGTGTACTGTTTCCTCGGCGCCTTTTAGTGCTTCATTTATTACCGCCTCATTTGCATACATATTCATGAGCGCAAATGAAGGTTCCGGAGTTTCTCGCCCGCTTATTATCAAACCAATCCGCCGTTGAAGCGATCTCAGTCAGGTGGTTTCGAGTGCGCGTGGATCTACTGTACGCCCATTTCATTTTAATTAAGCGAACAAAACTTAAATTGGCCGCAAAAGGCCTGCCATTAGCGTTCCAAATTGCTTCGAGGTGTGTACTGCTTGCAAATGCAAACTTCGGCCAATCATATCGTCATCTCGCCTTGGATTTAAATGGCCAGTTGAGCACGCAATAATTTGAAATGGCACAGTCAAGGAGTGGGAAAAACCCCGCCATGGCCTAAAAACCTTTATCGCCTGCAGAATTAATCAGTTCGTGAGTTTCAGAAGCCCTTTTTTTAAGCCCGTGATTGGCGCCCTGACCTCCTTTTTGCGATTCAAATCCCATTCAAGCACAACAAACGACATCCGGAACGGCGGAGACTTGACATGTGTAGATCGGGGCTTTCCCCGTTTGAATACACAGAAACTGCATATACAGTATTTTCCGCTCTATACGGCACACCTGGAAGCATCATCCGATGCGCCCTGTGGATTGCTATTCTGATTTCTTGCTTTGTTACAGCTGTCGCAAAAGCTCAATATATATAAAGCTGTATTGTATTGTATTCCCTTTAGTGTACCTCCATCTAGTGGATGCATAACGCAACCGCAGCCACTATTGTCGCTTTGATTCTATGCGCCTTATAATGCAGTGCACCCTATCTATGAAAATAGTTTTAAAGTAAGCCATCCATTGAAGGTGTGGCTTATACTCCGAAGCGCCTTATCGTGCGGAAAATACGGTCCATCCATATACATGCACTTCCAGTCAGGATTGTAATAACCTTTTTTTGTGTGTGTGCGTGTGTGTGTGTGTGTGTGTGTGTAATTTTATAATTACTTAAATTAGCCTACAGTAAATATTTGATATTTAAATACTCACTGGTCTCCACATACACCGCACACAAAAAGGTTGCCGCTTGAAAGCCGTTGTTGGTTTGTTTGATTCTATTGTCAGCAGGAAGCAACCGACCAATCTGAGAGCTGTAATTAACAGACCGCGACACTTAAATATTCCACATTTGATTCAGCTCTTTGCCCAAGGAATGCATCAAGCATGCAAACCCTGTATTGAATTTCAGGGTTATTTTTCAATGGAAATGAAGTTTAAGTGTTGAGCGGCCCCGAGGACATTTGCGGGCACGAAGGTCTATCTTTTTTTTTTTTTTTTTACCATTCTGGAAAACCTTTTTAATAGAAGCAGTGTCAGCACAAAAAGTCTCACATTTTTTTTCTGATACACGTGTTTTTAAATAATGAACGAGCGGTTTGTTTATACCAGAGGGGGCATGTCAAGAAGCGTTTTCACCTGCCATTTGTCTTGAGAGAAAACGAGGCCCAAGGGGCTCATTCACTGGAAACAGTGTGTCGTTGTCGCATACGTACAGCATGTTTGGACAGAACGAGCCGAGATCACTTGAAAAATCGTACTTTTTTTTTTTGTCACGATCAAATTAATCTTAGTTAATTTGATCGAATGGGCCAACTATTAACTATTAAATGTGACAATTGGAAAATCTGTTTTTATTAATTTTTCTATTTATTTATTATTCTATTTCTTTTTCTTTTTTTTAATGTAGTGTTGCTTAACAACATGCAATTTGGTTGGCATGTCATGAGTAGACCTACAAAAAGTATTCATTTTCTCTAGAAATATTATACACGGTATTGTTTGTGGGTTTTTCTTGCTACATTCAATTCGACTGACTTGAAACCTTCTGTCTTTTTTTTTTTTTTTTTTTTGCCGACACCGTAATTCATCCTTGTTGACAATCGTCGCAGCTGTCTTTGGCAGTCCATCCACTTGGACTTGCACCTAAAATCCATTACTCTCTCTTAAACGAGACAAATTAGCTTGGCGTCGTCGCCTTATCTCCGTGACTCATTTGCCGCTCTGTTTTGCATTTTATTTGGCTTTCACAAAGACATCGGTGAGAAATGGGGGCCGGCATGTGCTTTTCAAGCCGCAAGTACTTTGCCAAGGTCGCTTCTCGTCTCACCAGAAAAAAAACATAAAATGACTTTTCGACGAGTTGTGCACTCAGATGTTAAATTGTTTGATAGGCGGCCCGGTGGTCCAGTGGTTAGCGCATCAACCTCCTGTGTGGAGTTTGCAAATTCTCCCCGGGCCTGCGTGGGTTTTCTCCGGGTATTCCGGTTTCCTCCCACATTCCAAAAACATGCATGGCAGGCCGATTGAACACTCTAAATTGTCCGTAGGTGTGAGTATGAGCGCGGACGGTTGTTTGTATGTGCCCTGCGATTGGCTGGCGACCGGTTCAGGGTGTCCCCCGCCCACTGCCCGAAAACGGCTGGGATAGGCTCCAGCACGCTCCGCGACCCTTGCGAGGATAAGTGGACGTGAAAATGGATGAATGGATGGATAGTACAGCTGACGAAGTCACTTCGCGGTGGAATTCTTCTTTGTGGATTATGTCGTGTACATGTGTACTATACTGCCCCCTGGGGGCTAAGACATGCACACCAAAAGCGGATCGTAAAATGGATGGATGGAATTATTAGATAGTTTAAATGTTCGCTTGCAAAAGGATCTCAGGCGAAGAGGCAAATGACGTTTTCCCCTTCGAATGTTTCGCCTTCCCCTTATTCTGTTAAATAAGCCTCGCCTCACACCTCGAAGAGATGCTAAATGATCGTCCTCCAAAATGGGTCACCACGGAGCCTGGCTTGATCACGTTAAGCTAATTAGGATGAAACCTGAGGCAAAAGCAATATTAGAGGAGGATTATTACGCTCGCCACAGTTGGGTGCCGAGTGTCTGAAGGAAAAGACTTGGGAAATAGCAACTGTAGACGCCCAAAAACGTGACTTTCCTAAGGTGTCTTAGCAGCGGGTGTTTTGGGTTAGCAACTGAGAGCAAATGCCTGCGGATGATTCCGTCATGCATAACAAATGGAATCGGTAACGAAAACCATTTGCAAGCGTTCTCATTTACTCTTTGCGAGATGCCACACTGAGACGAAGAAGGAGAGAGTGCCACGGCGAAAGGGGGAATACTTCGATCGGGTGAATCGCTCGCGAGGTCGTTCCCGCCTTGACTTTAAAAAATCGACTCTTGGCACAAAAAAACATAACTAATTCAACCCCTTGGCAGCACCAATTCAGTTTATTGCAAACTCAAGGATGATTTTTTTTTTTTTTTTTCATTTCGGGGTGTGCTCACTTTTGTTGCCAGCCATGTAGAGATTTTGAGTGGGCGGTAAAATTCCACTTGAGGTGGAACAAAAAAAAAAAAACATTCGGGACTCAAATTAAAGCGATGCGTACAATGTGCCAGCGCCACGAAGCGATCCAATCGTATCACACCAGTATTTTTTTAATGATGCACAGAAAGCATAGCTTCGGCCAAAAGTGTTAAATGAACTCACCATCTGTTGTCTTGAAAACGTATCTTTTTTTTTTTTTTTTCACTTGTAAGAATGCATTTCCCACTTGCACAATACACTCGCATCGAACACTTTTAGCAAGCATATGACCAAAGCTTTCCCAGTCATAATGACGTTCCAAAAAAAAAAAAAAAAAAAATTTAATGAATAATTCACAATTCCATCCTGCTACCTATTCTTGCAATGTCGGAAATGATGCTTCCCAGGAGCCCCCGTCAGTTGCACTTTTGCCTTTTCATTGAACATCATTTCCTCTGGTCTCCGTTCCCCTTTTCGGCCTTTGAGCTTGGCATTTTGAAAAGGCCCCCCCATTTGTGAGCTCGTTAATATTCCCTCAAAATAATTGACTCCCATCCTGCTTTGGGTGGCTCTCCCTTCCACGCCTTGACCAACACGCTTGGGTTAAAAAAATAATAATAATAATAATAAATTAAAAATCATTCCACTGCGCATTTGCTAGTTGCCGTGAATTGCATCCTTGATTGTATTATC
The DNA here is from genome assembly GCA_901007745.1 of Hippocampus kuda. Classification (NCBI taxonomy): domain Eukaryota; kingdom Metazoa; phylum Chordata; class Actinopteri; order Syngnathiformes; family Syngnathidae; genus Hippocampus; species Hippocampus kuda. The sequence goes on along the minus strand of CAAKHF010000938.1, from coordinate 37,658 downwards.
GTTTGTTTTGCTCCATCCTATTTTCTGTCGCGCTCGCCCCTCATTAGGGTCAGTCTGAGCTTAACGCAATCTGATAGTCATATTTACTCCAAAGAGAGGACTTTGGAGTCCACGTGAATGCGAGACTGGCGGAGGTCTGAGGAGAACAGTCGGGCGGCCGTATCAATAGTAATCGTCCCATGATGAAAGCAATCTAAAAAAAAAAAACAAACTCATTATGTGTTCATGCATGCATGGCGTTTCAATTTCCCCCACCGCCACATTTATAAACATACGAAAAATAGAAGAAGGAAAAAAAAAAGACAAATGGAACTGCAAATAGGGCAGTCAGCTACGTTTTTGATTAATTACCCCGGAAGCATTTGAAGTGTGCCCCTAAATAATTGATAAAGGCCGTATATATAAGTGGTAAGTGTTAAATAAGACATGAAAATGCACGGCGGCCAGTCCTGTCACACGATGCCGCACCGTGAATTACGGTCCACGTGAATGCGAGAGACGGGCCCAGTTGTGAGATCACAAAAAAAAAAAAAAAAAAAAAAAAAAAAAACCCGAAGCCGTAGCTGCCACGCGTCAGGTCACTTCATAAAACGACCGGTGTCCCAATTTGAGCAGGGTTGTCCAATATAAGGCCGGAGGGTCAAAACTGGCACACTAATTTGGCACACGGGGGGTGGGGGGGGGGGGTAAATTTGAAAGTAGAAAAAATGGGATTGAGAACCTGCAGTTTGAGCGGATAGAAAGTCTACACACCCCATGTCAAAAATCCCATTTTTGAACGGGAAACAATCGTCCAACAAAAATCATTTCAAATTCACCCTTGTGACCTATAACCTTGCACAACTCAAACGTTTCTTTTAAAAAGATTTCTTGAAGCCAAGTAAAACAAACAATTTCAAATCATGTGTTTGCACAAGTGTGCACACCCTCTTGCGTTCAGGGTCAACATCTGGTGTTTTTTGCGCCAAACACACACCAGCTCTTGACATCATGGCTCAAAAACCTCAACCTAGTTCAAAGTTTTGTCAAGGAAACACTTAAAACGCAGGTGTCAAACTCAAGGCCCGGGGGCCATATCTGGCCCGCCGCACCATTTTATGTGGCCGGCGAAAGCAGCTCAAACATGTCACCTTCCGTGATCCTTTCTAAAATGTCGACCAAAGGCAATCAATCGCCTGTGCTAGCCTAAATTGTTAGCTGTGGGTTTGACGACCTTAAATTAGAGGATGTTGGGTAATAACCGCAGCGTATTGTTGGTCCGTGGTGTTAAACATTGGCCGCTACTTTCCCTTATGAGCCTTCACCGCTGGAAGCGTGTACTGTGGATTCTGCAGGTGAGCCCGGAGCATACATGCCCAGCCAGAATCTTAGCGCGCTCGTTCATTAGCATCTGTGCAGTTGGACCGTGCACAGCTGCAAAAGAGGCCAGCGCGCGTAAAATAAGCGGCAGCTCCGTCCCACAGCCGGGCGGCCATTACCGCGAGCGGTGAAGTGCAGCCAAAAGGGCGTTAGAGTCGGCTTGCTTTTTGGACCGTAGCCACTTACCTGCGGCGGAGCTTTCGGCTATCGGGAAAATAGCCACCTTGAAAATAAACACAGCAACCTTTTTTACCTTGACAGCTTTGATATTGCAATGGCGAGCTGCAAGTGGGCATTTTTTTGTTTTTGTTTTGATCAAAATTTTGTACAGTTTATATCCTTTTGGGTTTTTTTTGTTTTTTTTTTTTTACTCGTGCAAAGTTAAGGGAATATCTTGTCACACGCGCTAAAAAAATGGTTTGATGCCTAGACGGGCTGCTGCAGATATTTAAAAGCCAATGTAGCTGCGTATGGATGGTGTGGATTTTTAGGAACACAATTGAACATCTCCCACAATGTTTGCTGCCTAAACTGGCTGGTGTAGAATTCCAAAGTCAATTTGGCTGTTTCGAGGCAGTTGTTTTCAGCCTTGCTTTTGGACCAATTTTTTGTTGTTGTTTTTACTCGGGAGGTTTTTTCAGGCACGATTAATTTTTGTACGAACATTTCTGTTGCCCAAACGGGCTGGTGGAGCATTCCAAAGTAAATCTGGCTGTTTTTCAGCCTTGCTTTCGAGGCTGAATCTCACCGTGCGACTTTTCAGTGGCACCGTTAACAAAAATTTTGTCCTACGATGTTTTCTGCCTCGATGGGATTTTGTCCCGTTTGGGTGTTAACATATAAAGACAAAAGATGACCTAAAATGGCTCCTTTTTGTGGCACATTGCTCCCATGCTTGTAATTGACCAGTTTTGGGAGTAAACGCTTCCGGTAAAAATGTCCCTGACCCGCGGATCAATACGCCCTCCCAAAAAAAATCAAGTTAATTAGCCGTGCTGAGGAAAAGGAAAATGAACAGGTTTAAAAGCGACATGACACAATTCATTATGCATTTAATTAGTGTTGGTCATTTTCACTGCAAAGCAGCTTTTGGTGCATTTTTTTTTTCCGCCCTGCAGAAGAAAGATAATAAGACTCGTATTGATTTCTCGGAATCCTGGCCTTCTTATCTAGCAATAACCGTTTCGCTTGGCACGCCTTAAAAAATGCAGGATGAGCAAGAACGAGCTTGAATTGTCACCTCCCGCAGGAGTAAGGCGGCAACAACTTTGAAACTTTTTGACAAGCGCGGCGTCAGTTTACCACATAACTTCATCTTTAATAGATGTTTGGCTGCAGAAGGCCAATTTGATCTACATTATGAGTAATAGCTTTCATCAGCCAAAGTTTTAGGGGAGGAAGGTGATTGCAAAGATTGACTTTTCCCTGAGCGCAAAAGCCTTTTGTTCCCTTTTTTTTTTTGACAAGCAAATGGAGCCATTGCACTTTATCTTGGTGACAAATTGCAGAGTTTTATATCTGGGGTCTTCAGTGCTGTTCCCCCGAAGGACTGTTGCCCTGCCTGTTTTCCATCTTTCCTTGCTGCTGCAGCACACCCGATTCTGATGATCGACAAGGACCGCGGAAGCTGGATAATGATCCCGATCGTTTGATTGCGGTGCGTTGCAGCAGAGGAGGGAAGGACAACGGGCACGGCAGTGACCCCTGAGGAACAGGATGGAAGACTCCTGTTTTGTATCATGAAATCATACCTGTTTCATTCACGTCTGAGTTATTGTAATTTTTTTTTGTCCTCTCAGACTAAAAAGAATGAAGTTTTCACAACCGAGACCCACTTTCAAAAAAAAACCCCAAATCCTGTAACTAAGAGTTAAGCATTGCTTCAAGCCAAGCTCACAACTGAACTCCAACCATTCATCTTCTCCACATGTAAGCAAATCAAAGTAGTCGGGGCGTGTTCATTTTCTGCCGATTTGGCTTTTTCGCCCCGATGAAGATTAATGTGCCTCTGTTTTTTCCCTCCCTTGTAATTTATACCTTTACATGATAAATTAATGCCTTTGCCATAGAGTCTCGCCCGATTAATTTCGCCGCATTGCTCACGACATGCTGACAACGACAGTGACACTTTCCCCCCCGTGACTGCCGGAAGATCACGCTCGAAGGGGGAACAGAAGAATTACCGTTGCTGGATTTTGTGATGAATATGTTCCAGTCAGGCTGACTCAAACCGAAATTGTACGAAATCCCAAACAATATTTCCCGATGGAAAGAATGTTTAAAAAAAAAAAAATCCAAATAATCAGTTTCGGACGCCCAAAAATATTCATTTTACAGACAACGGCTTGATTTACGAAAACCTTGCCATGAGCATCCTGCCCCAAAAAAAATCAGACCTTCAAAATAAAACCACACTCGTATGACAATAGTTAACTCCACATGCGCATTCGGGCAACAATTTCAGGAAACAGATTTTTTTTTTGTACAAATTCCAGGATAAAATCTGGACCCCCAAAATGTTTTCTTTCTGTTTTTTTTGATTAATTGATCATGCTTTTTTTTTCCCCTGTGGGATGTAACTACAGTCCTTGGACATTGTACAACTCCGCAGATTTTTATGGTCGCTTTTATTATTTTTTGTTTTTCATGGGTCTCGCCTTGCTAGCAGGATCTTTTTTCAATTTTTTTTAAATTTAAATGCTTTTCCGTGACACTGATAAAATAGAGGGCAATTAAAGGCTGGAGATTAATTAAAAAAAAGAAAATCGAGCTTCTCGGGTTAGCAGAGTTGACTGCATATTGCTGCAATTAGTTCACTTCGAAGCCATCACGCATCTTTTTTTTTTCGTGTCTTCGCCTTATGAAACACATTCCGTAACTTCACTGTTTACGTGATATTTACTGAATGCCATCCGCAATCGGTAAACATTTCACCACTTTCGCGAGGTATGTACACTAAAGGCGAGAACGAGTCGGTGATGGACACCCTTGGAACAGGGCTGACATTTCGCTTTCCAATCGGAGATGTGGACGCGTACAAAATCACGAGCGGCACGAGCGCCCGTCGTTGGCATTTCCGTGCTAACTAACTGGAGAAATAGCTTTTTAGAGATGGAAGGATTGAAACCGGGAGCTCATTATTGGACATGCCCTGCCAATGAGGACACGCAAAATAGAAAATGGATGGATAGATTAGTGTAAACGTGGAGATCCTACGCTGTGGACACATCGACCATACTCAAATTAATAAACATAAATCTGAAGCAACCAAACACTGAACGCAAGCAAACCTCCGCATCCTAACATCCTGTTGCGAGGAATGCCTTTCGTAAAGTCGCAAAGCCGCGAATCTGAGATGGAATTAAAACGTTCTCTTTTTCGCGGCGTTGTTGGGCAGAAGCAACGTGTTTTCCTTTCAGCTTAAATAAACTGTCTAAATTCCACTCGGGGAGATATCCATCCTGGTTACGCCGAGATAGAAGGCCCTATCGGAGGCTTTATGAGATTCCCGTCCAAAGCAGGGTGCCATTACTCAAGTGTTGTCAGTGCTGATCTCGGTCTCCGCACCGGCGAGCGAGGAGAGCCAAATCGAGACAAAAAAATACACGCAGCGGCTTGCACTAACTGCAAAGTCAGACGTTTGTGTTTGATTTTCGGCGCGCTGCGATCCGAATAAAAACATTGAAAAGCCTCTCAAGCACGCAGAGAGAGATTCGACTCCCTGCATTGTCCGTTTAGCACGCTTCAGATCTCGCATGGATTTATTTTTCTTTCAGTGGTCAGTAAAAGCTTTTAATTTAAAAAAAAAAAGAATATAAACCATTAGAAGTTTGAAGTACTAAGATGACTAATAAAACTACTGTCAACTTGTGGTCTGGATATATTCTTTAAAAAAAAAAACTGTTACTGCTGCTTACTGTGTGTCTTTAAAACTCTTCTTTGTGTATTATGTACATCTGCGTTATACTGCCCTCTGGTGGCTGAGGTGCACACACCAGGCGTCGAATGCCTGGGTGTTTTCATTTTCATTTTTATTTTATGTTATGACTTTTTTCTAAGCACAAAAATGTACATTGATGCTTTTCAAGTTACAAGCACGGTCACGGGAGGAATTGAACTCGTAAGTCAAGGCAGCACCGTAGTGGACGTGCTAACGCCGGAACGGGGTTTTCTTCTGAGTACAATTTTAATTCAGCCGAGATGGCCGTTTGGTAAAAAGAACTTTCCAGGAGCGAGACATAAAATTGCGGACCGCTTTGCACAAACGACGTCTCGGATTGAACGGATTGACAATGTCATCAATTTTGTAAGCGGGGCAATTTCGACTTAAAGGGAAGAAATGAGTCATTTCGGGAAAATGATCGCCGTCAGAATGGCTGCTTTCCTTCCCTTCGTCGACAGCGATACTGGTAATAAAACTGCCGCCATGAAAGGGGTTCGCTGAAATGTGCTTTCGACTTATGACGGACTAAATGCGGTGATTGGTTCTGACCAGATCTTGATGGGAATTGAACTTTGATGAGTTTCTCACCGGAAGGCCCAGGACAATAGCGGTTAAGGGACACTTTGAGGTGTTTCCGAGCAGCCTGACTGTAATTGGTTTCTTGCAGACTGAACAGAATCTCGCCTTTTCCGGTGCGATTTGTGTCATTTTAAACATGCCAAGTGAACCATTTGTTCATCAGTTAGCCGCGGTAGCACAATCGGTCAAACACGTAGGGGGCGGACTATTTTGAATGCCTCAGGATGGCAACAAATTTGATAGTGGTCACTTTTTCAAAGCAGTTTGAACAGCAGAGGGGCGGTGGGGGGGACTCAGGAGTCTGTGCATGGCCAAAATCCTCTCCTTGTCGTTTGGGCTAAAGGGCAGGACGCTAGATCTCCAGGGATTGTAAAACCATGAAAGATGAGTCCGATGTAATGACTCCGGGGCGACATGGGAGTGGAGTTGAATTGGGTTGGCTGAGCAAAATGCGCTCCAGATTATTTGCACATATACTATAGATCACCTGACGGGCTCATATTTCCCGTCACAATCCTTATGGCCTGGCAAAAGGGATGATTCTGATATAGTTTTGTTTACTGTATGTATTCAGTCCTTCATATTGCATGTGAATTTTATATTTTTATTTTTTGGCTTCTTGTGAGACAAGAGAAAGATACTTTGGGGGTCAAAAGATCACTCAATACCCGCACTTTAATTCAACAAAAATTTGAAAGCGAAAAAAAATGACTTGTCTGACTGTATCTGATATCAAAATTTTTTTTATAATGATTAAAAATGGTCTGATTTGTAAAAAAAAAAAAGAATAATTCAAAACGATAACATTTATCAGCCCTTCATGTACAGTTTAAAAGCTTGCAAATCATTTGAGTATTGGTTTTCACCCCCCCCCCCCCCCCCCCCCCCCCCCCCCCCCCCCCCCCCC
>CAAKHF010000938.1:3449-14106 GCA_901007745.1 Hippocampus kuda | reverse complement strand
GAAGCAGCTCCCATTTCCTTCGGGTCCCTTACACAAATGCGGTGTCCTGCTAAGCTAGGATAAACACCAGCTGTGGAGGTTTACAACAACCTGGAAACAGACTTAAGGAGCAGCCGGGGAGATGAATGTTAAACTGTGCGGGTGTGTGCAACAGCCCGGGAGGACAAATAGCGATCTTTTTCATCCGTTTTTTTTATTCAATACTGCTTGTTTGTCAGACGAAACTTGCACACGGAAGGATTAATGTACTTGGCGTAATGCTATGAGGGAAATTAAATAATAACAGTTCTCCCCCCCCCCCCCCATTTGGGAAATCCTTATTTTCAAATTAAAAAAACAAAAATACTTGTGTTCCTAAACAGTGCAAAGTCGGTATGGTACCTTATATTTTATTTGACCACGAGTCTCTTCCCTATTTGTACTCCACAAGGACCACGGCTTTCGACACGATGAAGAATCCCCTGCCGCCGTGAGAGCCGCATTAGTATGTATGCCGAGTACAGCCAAGTCCTCTGCCGATGCCGTGACCCTCGACCGCCCTCAGGTACGGGGCGACACCCACATCTATCCAAGAAGCGACGGGAAGCTCAGAAAAAAAAGAGCTCCTAGTTCAAAAAGTGCTTCCTCATTGTCGAGACGCATTACAGGCTCCGGCACACACAGGCATGCCCCCACTGTATCCCACACACACACTCTTTCAAGCTCACCATCACTTCATCAGTGAGTTCATTTCCATTCGAGGCGCCGTGTGCTGGCGGGTCAAAGCGCTGATTGTGTGGCGGGCTGATGGAGTCCCAAACTAGTACTTCCCAGTGCTTGTGAAAGGGTTGCGGGCATACCTTCTCTTGCATCACATCCTGCCAGGCGAAAATAAATGTTTCACAACAGACTTCTAATCAATGGCGTTTAAGGGTAAAGAGCCGGTAAAGTCGGAAAATGGCAGGGGAAGGGATTGAGGGAGGGCATTCGGATTACCGTATTTTCCGCACGATCAGGCGCTTCCGAGTATAAGGCGTACCTTTAATAAATGACCTGTTTTAAAACAGTTTTTATATATAGGACACACCACATTATAAGCCGCATAAAATAGAAGCTACATAGTGACTGAGGTTGCGGTATGCATCCACTACGTTAAAGGGAAAAGGCACATTTGCTGGAAATAGACGAATTTTGACCCGGTCACACAGGCCTCCAGCGTTAGTCTGGCCTTTGTTTTTGTTTTTCCATCCCTTGATATTCCAAGCAAGGCCTGAGCGAAATGAAGGCAATACAGAGTGACAAGCATCAGCGAGCCGCTCACCTGCATCTAATACGAGTGTTATTGGGGCATAGGTGGCATCTATCACATATATTGCTAGCACAGGTTGGGACCTAGCAGACCTGGGAGGGATTTGATATATTAATACGAAGCCCTGTCTACCGGTGTAGAACAGTATTTGCGACAACATTTTCAATTCAATTCCACAGCGTGCAATAATGTGACAAGAATATATGGACCTCATACGTTCATAGAGAAATGAAAAGGGGGCCCTACAGTTGTTTGCAAAGTGCACTCAGTGCCATATTAGTCGTGAAATTCATGGCATACGGGTCGGAGTTAATGAGCATATGCAAGACGGGCACACGTTAATGGTCGACATGAGCTGTGGCGTCTGCATCTCGCGTTCTCTGAGGCGGCGTTTGCCGACCTTTGTCGAGCACATATTCGACATTGGAAAAATCCCTCATTTTATGACACTTTGTCAGCGCGCACCTCGTCTACCCGTAAAAATGCACTGTCCCCTTTATAATAACACATCGGCAATCATTTCTAGACCACCGGCAACAAAAGTGAATCCACCCCGAAGTGAAACTGCCCAAATTGGGCTCAAAGTGTCAGTATTGTGTATGGCCATCATTGTTGGTTATGAAGTATAAAGACAGGCTAACTTAGCCTGGACCGTCTTTGCCTAAGCTAGGCTAGCTTAGGCTAGACTGTCTTTGCCTAATCTAGGCTAGCTGAAACCGAACCGTCTTTGCCAAACTAGGCTATCTTAGCCTGGACCGTCTTTGCCTAGGCTAGGCTAGCTTAGCTTGGACCATCTTTGCCTAAGCTAGGCTAGCTTAGCCTGGACCGTCTTTGCCTAGGCTAGGCTAGCTTAGCCTGGCTGGTTAGCAAAGTAGGCTGTTTGGCAGACAGACATTTGTCTTTGCGTATTTGTTTGTTTGGCATCATAAAGGCTCAAAAGGTTCCACCCCGCGGTGAAATATCAACAAGCAGAACAGGGGATGTTCGAATTGATCTGTTTGCCGGTCGGGGGTTTTTGTGTGAATGTCACTGCGTGTGCATGCGGCGCCGCAACGGAACATCCATCGTCTACCGCGCTCTTGTTCCTCTCGCATGGCTCCCGACGGTGCCGCGACTATCGGAGGGCCAGATGATGCAAGATAATTGATTTTGTGACACCGCAATGAAGTGAAAGATGTGGTGGTGATGAAGGGGGGGGGGGTAGTGAGAGCTCTCAACTAGCTTCACTTGTCTTTATTTTTTGGGGAGTATGAAAGAACTATTTCTTATTTCATCCTCCAATGTGCAAGATTCGCCATGATTGCATCACTTGTTCTGAATTACTGTTGCCTGTGTTGCACGTACAAACACAACCTACTGCAAGTAACTGGACACTTGCCCCGCATAGTCCCAAAGCCCAAAGTAGGTCTGTGTGTCTTGCCATCGCTCCCGAATTGATTTTCAGTCGCACTTAAGAGGGTCACAGTTAATGTAAATTAAATCAACCCATTTAGAAAACTCGCAAAGTGAACACTGTCGCGGTAGATGCTTTTGCCGCATCCGGGCAATGACGACTCCGCTAATGACTCTGTGAACCCCACAAGAGGACAAGCGCGCCTGTTGAGTCATTGCAACATTTGGCACAAACAATAACGGGGGCTGTTTGACAGCTGCCAGAGAACATGCACTAAGGTGGGCGATTGAAATTCCAGAAGAATCAAAACAACAAAAGTCGAGAATGAAAGCAGTGTTCCTCTGCACGGAAAGCAAAAGAAGCAAACGGGAATTGACTCATGTCAAGCTACAAAGCGCTTGAGTGTGACACAATGAATGCTCATTGTGATTAAGTCACACAACTTTTGCTATATAAATCTAGATATATAAGTATACACACAATGTGCTGCTCAATTTGCTTCGTGGCATACTTTCACGATGCACATGAAAGCATGCGCGGCAGTGCGCAATCAACGTCCATTATCCGGCGCCCTCCATCATCTTCGACGAGAGCCGATGCAGCCTGCGCGTTACCTGACAATCAGTCAACAAACGCCGCTCCTCACCCCCGCCGCGTATTTATAGCTCGCCCGGGCAAGGTGACTTTGTGAAGATGATTACCGTGAACGGTAACCGTCTCCGTTTCATTGGCGGCGGATGTTTGTTTTTTCGCCAACGAGGGGAAGACATCGAAAACAAATCAATGTCCAAATGACATCACCGAAAAAAAAAATCATACGTCCCCTCCCCGCCCGGCTGTCTCGTTCGGCAGCCCGTCATCATCAAGAAAAGACGCATTTGAAGTGATCCTATCCTCATAAGATAGGCTGGGAAGAGTTGAAAGTTGATCCGAACAACGTTGCGCAAGGGGAATACAAATTCGCCGGAAGAAATGCCGTGTTAAAGAAATCAGCCCGGTGGCTTCGGTGCGTTCTCGGATGAGATCTTGGAAGCGCAGGTGGATAATGAGATCCGGAGCAGAGTAGAATGACATGAAGTGCAAAGATAAATAGTGTTTTTTTAAAACGTGTCGCTCGTTATTAATAATTCAGAATTGCAAAAAACAAAAAACCGGAGCAAAGAAAGTCGAGGTTCATAAAGTCTGGGGAAACGTCAACAAGTGTTCATGCCTGTCACCGGTGATTGTTTGAAATGATCAAACGGAACAAAAGCACAGTTTCGCGCTTCAGAAAGTAGCTGGGTGGATGGAAATTTCCCAGAGCTGCAAACAAGGCATCAAATAATCCGATCTCTTAACGTGGTGAAGCAGCATGTGGCGGGGCGTTACCCGCGGTTACTTCTGTGCTCCGTTTGCCAAATTGCGATCGCTGCGGTTCGCAGTGTTCCGAACTGTCACAACAACTGTTGCTGTCGTCCGAAGAATCAAAAGTGAGAATTTTCATTATTTATATATATCTATTTTTTTCAGATGGCTGCTTCATTTCATTCGCAGGCCGGTACAATCCGAGAGCCTGATAATTAATTACAAATGAATACAAAATCAGTTTCAAGTTTGGTCTCTTCTTTCTGTATCGAGAACGTCAAGATTAGAATGCCACCAAAACTTTCTCCGTTTCTCTTTACAACCCCTAAATTGCAGCTTATCCACAGGGCTGAAGATAGAACAACTCGATTTGATGACTCTCTCGTTTATCGCTGATGATTGATTGCCTTTTCGGGTTCCAAACTGAAATTATAAATCACGCCTGGGGTCGTTTTTTTTTCACTATTTTCCCCAACTGCGCATTGTATATCTGAGCTTTATGCTAGCAAGTCTTAAAAGTCTCCCCCCCAATATTCACTTTATGTCCTGTGTGTTATCTTCTGACGACAAGCTAGCATAAAATAGCCTTAAAGGGCGACATATTATGGAAAATTGACTTTTTAAGTGCTTGTGTACAAACAGTAGTTTCTCTGGAGGGCCTTGCCCGCTAAAGTGTGAAATTAAACAACCGCGTCAAACTTTTATCTGGGCCGTGTTTGCAAGTGAGCCACGATGCACCCGGTGAGGATTCAGAGCCACTTTCAACTAACGGCATTTGTCTGAAACAAAATCATTCACGTGCCTCCCAGGCGTGACATCCTAGCATGTCAAAGCCCAAAAGGTAAGCAGAGCTGCACTGCGGTTTTCTTAAATTAGCATTTGTTAGCTTCTGATGAATGACTTTTTTTTTTTTATGTAATGTTTCAATGCGCCACATATACACAATGTAGCGAATGAACCGCCGCCTCCATGAGCGGAAAATAATTTCAAACCCACAGCGTTTCGGTTCAGCGTCATCTTTTCAGCGTCGGATTCCTCCAGAAATGGTGTAGTCGGTCGGCGTCGCTTTCCAAAATCCCCCGAAACGATCGAAATATTCTATCATGTTCGATGTCGTATGGGAGCCACGTGCGTGTGTAATCGTAGTTCGCACAGTCTGGGAGTTTCTGTCGATCCAAATAATTCCGGAGTTCTGTTCAAACAGATGCAGTCTGACTTCATATCCCCACCAAAACGAACTGAACGTGCATTATTCATGACGTGTCCAAATTTTGCGATAAATAAATAAATAAATACCAATCAATGCGAACGGTAGCCAGTTTTGAGTCTGTTTTAAAAAAACAAAAAAAAAAAACAAACACAAAACAAACAAACAGCAAGCACACTTATTTGTAAATGCGCAATGCCTGAAGGATTTTCCTCTCCCTTAATACTACCTTTCAGATCGTGCTGCCTCGGGGCTAAAACTAACTGTTGGCTAGAGTTGTTTACCAAACGCCAAGATGATTTTTTTTGTGTGTGGTGGTGTATTTTATTAATCTGATAGGGAAAAAAAAAACTATATATATAGTTCAGCATCGTTAGAGACATCTGAATTCGGAGTTGCTGGTCCACAGGGCAAAACGGAACTTGCTGGAAAAGTTTTTGTCCATTTTAAGTATTAAGAATTCAAGCATCACGCCTACGTAAATCAACACTTTTTTTTGTGTGTGTGTGTGTGTGTGTGTGTGTGTGTGTGTGTGTGTGTGTGTCTCTGATCGTCTTTCATTTTGCGCTTATTTCAACCTATTTCCAGTCTTTACTATTGAATGAAACAAAGCGCAATGCTGGCAAACAATGCAAAATGCCATAGACGGGATAACAAATGGCATCCATGTCGCGGCGCCATAGCGATTGGAGCAAAGGATATGTGAAAACCAAATGGTGGAACAATAGATGTGGGCAGACAAAATACTCACGGGTGTATATTCTTAATCCTCTGACAAGACTAACATAATGACTGAGAAATTATTTTTTTATTTTGTTTTATTTTTTTTCCTGCCATGTCATCTATTTAAGAGTTGTCGTGATGTGCCACTGTGACCTGCGGTGAGTTTGTAATGATCGCCATGCAGACCTTTGAAAGAAAATCTTGTTTATCACCCCTGCTAGAAACAACCGCATAAAATTCACACGAATGCGAATGTTTCACTGGGATTGCTTTTGAATCCTTATTTAAATCAAAAAATAAATAAAAATCTGCCAAAATCACAACAAGCAGTGTAAGCTCCCCTCAGAAAAAAAAATATATATATAAATAAATAAAATAAAATACTAATTGCGCAGGAGTGCCTCCCTTGTGGTCTCATTAGAGCTAATTGATTTATTTGCAGAACCGTTTGCACCGGAGCACGAGTGTGCCGTTCTTCCATTGGATTCTTCCTCCATCCTTTTAACACAGTGTGAATTTCCTTTTTTTTTTAATCTGATAGAAGCTACTATTTTATTAACACCATTTGAAAGCAGTCGCCAATGCACCAGTCGGTCCGAGCAGTTGCCCTGCAGGGCTGCTCTGCTCAAGCCATTCCCCCGTCCCCTCCCCCTCCTCCTCCCCGCCCGCCGCACCCCTCTGGAGAACGGGTGAAACAGAGCGTGCTCAGCGGGGAGGGAAACCAGCATCTGTTTTCATCATCCAGAGAACACCCGAGCAAACTCTTCCTTCTCCCACTTTCGAGCCCGATGGGGATTTCACAGTTTGGCACGATTTTATTTGCTTTAATATGAGGCAAACACGAGCGTGAGCATGAGTTTTTCCTCACATGGGAGCGCCCCTGCTGTTTGAGAAGTTAGATGGAAAAATCCTGAAATTAATTCACATCAACTTTTAAATAGCATTTAAAGTGCATTGTGTGTTTGTGGGGGTGGCGTTGCAAAGCGGTGGCAAATTTTGGCTGAATTTATGTGGGAAGAATTTTTTTCAATTCATTGATCTGGTACCGTTTTATTCGCCAGTGCTGGTATAATGCCAATGTCTGTATTTCCATTCTCATACACACATCATAAATATGTCTCCCAAAAAAATAACACAGGTATGATCTGGAATCACTTAATGTGCGATTAAAAAAAAAAAAGTTGGCATTCAGAGTCTCGATTAAAGATCTCAGCATGAATCAAAGATAAGTTGAATCTACTCTGTGTCATATGGGCGTGCATCACGAGCACAGCTCCCTAAACCTTTTATCTGACACGGAGAACTGCATTACCTCGGCTGTTATCACTCCGAACAGACATGTTGGGGTTTTCCGCCACCCCAACAAGCCCCAAGTACTGCACTTCCATAACTTGGCAAGAACTATCCCGGTTTAAAACCAGCGTTGCTATCTTTTTTTTTTTTAAATGTTGGGCTTGGCATCAGTACATGTGCAGGTAAACACGGAATAATTTAAATGTGATGATGTTTGGGGACTTCAACTTTTTACCGCAACTCGACCGCCTCATTGTTCTCATCCCTGAAACGAACATTGGCGAATATATTTGCGGGGGCACCCAGGATGAAGATGAACTGACCCCGCTGACCCTTTGTCCTCTTTGTCTCCAATTACCAACAACACATTTTTAGCATTCTCCTTCTCCTCATCATCAATTTTTTGACAACTCTGACCCCCAGGAAGCTAAAAGAGCAAAACGGGCACCGAGTTTGAAATTCCTACCCTGCTCATTAGATCCCATTTGTTCAAGAGACATGTTTAACCAACAGTCAGCATTGTTAGACCAGCACGTTTCTCATTTGCGTGGCAATATGTTACCCGATGGGCATTTCATCCTCCCCCTCTCTCCAGTATCAACAGCATCTGGAAAATGTAATCAAAATAGCTTTTTGCATTTATTCATTCGAGGCACATCATGTATATTCTGTTCTCGCCGCAGCAATGCTAATGTCCTCGCGTGCAAGCATATTAACATATCTCTCAAAACGATTAAAAAGTCAAACATCGTTTTATCCAAACGAGCCCTTCCCAAAAAAAACAACATAATGTTTTAATACATGAAGCACAAAATAAGACAAGACAATCACCGTCATCGTGACTTTCAGCTCGTACCAACAGACAGAATCGATGCTAATGACTGAAAGGGCTAGTAGCTAGCTATTGTAGCCTCTCTAAGCTAGCAGCACAACACCGGCGAAATGTTTCAATACATGAAGCACAAAATAAGACAAGACAATCACCGTCATTGTGACTTTCAGCTTGAACCGACAGACAGAATCGCTGCTCACAACTGAAAGGGCTCGTAGCTAGCTATTGTAGCCTCTCTAAGCTAGCAGCACAACACCGGCGAAATGTTTCAATACATGAGGCACAAAATAAGACAAGACAATCACCGTCGCCATGGCTTTCAGCTTGTACCGATGCACAGAATTGCCGTTAGCGACTGAAAAGGCTAGTAGCTAGCTATGGTAGCCTCTCTAAGCTAGCAGCACAACACCAACGAAATCCAGGGTCAACTGACATCAAACAGCAAAACTCCCAGAGGATCATTGCGATACGTCTGTTCAACGACTTGACTCATCCAACGCAGCGGCCTTGACCAGAGCCGCTGCCCCCCGCGCACAAGCACTCGCGTTGGATTGCTGGCTGAGTCAATCCTCCCACGTTTCTTAGAAATAAACGGCACGCAAGGCAATGTACATGCAAGCGGCAACATATGCGGGAAAAAAAGCGCGGACGGACAGACATTTTTACAAAAAAAATGTTTTTAAATCATAACTCGGGGACCTCTGAAGTCAAGGTACTGTTCCGCGTCACATAAGGAACATACTGTATTTTTCAGGCGTGTTTATATTTGACACGTGAAAGCGAAGTTTCCCCCCAAGGATTGACTAGAATGTTTCTTCCACACTGACACAAATTGATCAACGCTTCAGTGTTTTTTGTGTGTTTGTGTTTGTAGCGCAGTTTGCCTTTTATAGACACGATATAAATGTATAGGTTATCCCGACATTGATCGATATCAGGCGATTTAAGTGTTCCGGTGTAGTGTCAACATGAAAGGGGGATTGTCCCCGCTTTCTATTTGAAGGTAGCTTGCTCCGGAGACATTCGACGCAGACGCTCCCCGAGACGACCGGCACTCGCAGTGAGAGCCGAGACACTGACGCAAGGTCCCTCTCTCCCCCTGTCGCGCTTGGCATGGCGCTACGTTAGCCCACTTGACGAAGGCCCGCCTTTCAAGTAGCCTTGTCTCGGCTTTAGCGGCAGAGCATGCTGAGAACTGTGGAGAGGTCTGCGTCGACCGCAGAGACTTAAGTGGGCTCTGTCGTTTGGCACCTCTCTCCTTGTTGACTTCTGGCGGATCAGAGGGAGTCTTTTAAAAAGCTCATATATGCGTGACCGCAGCAGCGACTTACACTGACGTTATGCAACCAGTTGACTGACAAAAAAAAAAAAAGATCCACAGAAGGCCTCAACAAATGTTTTTTTTTTTTTTTTTGCATCATGTACATTATATACTACCTGAAAACTGAATACTTATTTTTATATAATGTTACGATCTTTTTTCGACATATCAGTTTTGTGTTTTAGCATACACGCCGGAATCGAAATTTGGGTTCTCCCTCAATCAAAACCTTCTCCAGGCAGCAGCAAAGTCGCCAAAACAAAACAAGACCACGTGAGAAGCAGAAATACGTTTTGTCAAGGTTATCGCAGGAATCATTTTTGATGCGCTAATTGCGGACAATTGCTTTTATATTTGATTTCCATTTCTTCTGTCCGACCAAACCGGTTGGAGTCAGCGGCATGTTGTCAATTGCCATGGCAATATTGACGTTAGTAATTACTGCACGACGCCAAGAGTTGTCTTTCATTTCATCCCCGCAGGAGGAGGAAGGGTTGTCGAGTCTGCTCAAGGTCTTCCGACTAACGGCAGCAGCTTCACACTTGTACTAAACATAAGACCTCCATATTCCAGTCCACACTGCGTTAAGTCTTCCCACCCTTGAGTGTTCCATAGACCGGATGGGTGTGCTGCACTGCATTCTCCACAACTCAAAGATCTGTCTCCTCCAAAAGTCTCTTGTGATCCTCAATCCTGTTGTGCGCGTCGATGGGATTATGCTAGCAACAAGGTGCCGCACGACATTTGAAAACACCTTGACGGCGACCTACAAGTACCCAAGGAATTAGCTACCACCCTCGTGGTAATCCTCTCTTGGGTCGGTATTTCTCCTGTCAACTGCCCGTGGATGACCAGATTCCTGATGGGCAGAAATCCTGGGAGCGCCCCAGGGATACGTCCTGTCCCCACTTCACTTCTCCCCATGTCAAGATCCTTCCATTTGTAAACGATACCACATAATTGTGCAGATCCAGATTCTCCATCGCCAAAGTTGTGTTTTACCCGGGAAGACTTTTTAACGTTACCGGGAACCACAATCTCCCAACTCTCAGCACTTTCTGTCCACTAAGGAAGCGTGGCCGACCACAAGAGCTGATGATACAATTCTGCGCTCATCAATCACAGTCTTTTTTGACTCCCACAAAACTGCCCCTGCTTCCTTTTGACAGTCTGCCATCACTTATCATCCGGCAGCACCTTCACTCCAAAACAATGCCGGCTTGTTCAGTCAAACCCCCCCCCCCCCCCGGCTTTTT